>CATIWF010011530.1:0-81842 GCA_949630135.1 Balakata baccata | reverse complement strand
TTGAGTTGGAATTTTATTATCAAATTTTTTTCTCTGTATAAAGTAAAATAATGACTCTTTTTTTACTGTAATACATAGTATTTTGGTTGTAAGTTTATACATTTATTATGTAAATTTGTCATACTCCACGCAACGCAAGCCAATCAAAAGAATGTTTAAAAATATGCCCATCTTCAGCCACCCCATTCCCATAACTTCCAATAATTCATTCTCTGAGGCGACTGTTCTCAAATATCCTAACTTTTAACAATTGGATAATTATAAATATTTTATTTTTAAAATTGAATATCCAAATTAAAACGACTAATTCAGAATATATTAAATATAATTTTAAAAAATAATAAATTATATTTTTAAAAATTTTAAAATAATTGTATATATATAAATAATTGGAGCGCAAAATTTTTAATTAAAGTAGAAAAAAAGTTTTAGTGAAATCACTCCAATAATGCACGTGATCACCAACATTATTGTCAGAGGATAGACAAACACAAAATCCCTTTAACAAGTCCTGTCCTCATCAGTCATCATTCCACTTCGGCCCTTCTTTGAAAAGTAAATATTTGTTAAATTTTCTTAAAGATAATTTTTATTACACATAAATTTTATGTGATTAATAAAATTTATTTTATAAGAGTTTACATCCTGTTTGGTAATTTTCTACAGTACAAAAATAAGTTTATTTTTTTCCTTATTTTCATCCTTTTTATATTATTTAGAAATTTTTTTCTAAAAAGAAAAAAATTAATGGCTTAAGAGATTTAACATGCCATCCTTTTCAAAAAAAAAAAAAAAACCTCCTATTTGAATTCAATAATTGAATAATATAACGATAACTGAAAGCAATTTGAATATCTTATTAATTCAATATAATAGAATTAAAAAATAAATTAAACTCCATCAAATTCGAAGCCATGAATTTTTAATCTAGTCGACTTCATATTTATTTTAATTATAAAATTAATTTCAAAACCAAACTTGATTTTACAGATAAATTGACTGTATAAAATGATCTAAAACAAAACTCACAATTATTGAAATTGTTACAAAAAAAAAAAAATCAAAATGCATTAATTTGAATAATAATCACATTATTCATTTTTTAGGGAATAGAAGGGTTAAAGCTTTTACACTCCTCCAACGATTTCTGGTCACCACCGAGACAGAAAAAGAAAGTTACCGGACACCGATACAAGCAGTTATCGTTCAATCTCACATCTACAGAACCCGGTTTCAGCACCATTAACGGCGCTGGTATAAGTCCGTACAAGTAATTCCCACCCAGTAATAACCTCGCAAACGGCGAGACTCCGCCGGCCGTTTCAGTCACGGCGGCCCTAATGGCGAACTGGGTGGGTATCATCCCCGTGAATTTGTTGTTCTCCAGTGATAAAGCTGACAGCTTTGGCATTAGTGCAAGAAAAGAAGGTAAAGAGCCCTGAAGCTGATTGTTGCTTAAGTCCATGGCTATAAGCTCACTCTCTATGGTGGTTGAAGGTGAAGGATAATAAGCTAGTAATAGTGATTGTACGGAGGTGAAGGAATTGAAAGAGAGAGTGAGCTGTTGAAGAGATGGGAGAGTGAAGAGAAGTGATGGAGCTGACCCACTGAGTTGGTTGTGACTCAGATCAAGAACCTGTAAGTACCTCAAATTTATGAAATTCTGAGGGATTGTGCCTTTTAAGGAGTTGCATCTCATGGAGATTTGAACCAGAGATGATGGTAATGAAGATGGAACTTCACCAGAAATGGCATTATCACTTGCATCTAAAAAGTTCAAATTTTGAAGTGAACCCAACTCGGGGAACTCACCATAGAGCTTATTGGATTGAATTTCGAGCCTCTTTAAGCTAATTAGAGCATTGAAATTTGCAGGGATTTTACCTTGAAAATTGTTGTTATCGAGGTAGAGTTCTTCAAGACTAGCGAGCGAGCCAATCGATAAAGGTATCTCACCAGAGAACCAGTTGCTTGAAAGCGCGAGCCGAGTCAACCGAGTTAAGTTTGAAAAAGAAGAGTGATCAATTTCGCCATAGAAATTGTTACTGGACAAATCAAGAATCTGCAGATAAGGAAGATTGAAAGAAACAGAAGAGAATGAAGCAGAGTAACCAGCCTGGTCAAGGGTGAGTTCAGTGACTCGACTCGTACCGGAAACAACAGCATCGCATCTAAACCCACAGGTGAATTTGTCGCTGAATAAGCTATCACAAGGATCAACAGAGAAATCCCATGAACTCAAGCAAGAGCCAGGACTAATGGAGCTGGGGTCAACTCCATTTTTAAGCTGTTTCAAAACTTGAGCATCTTCCCAGTAAGTCTTTGATTCTACTTCCAGTGATGAGAAGCCCATCACAATTACAGCCAAAAATAAAGAAAATATGAGGGTACCCATGGGGTGAATTGAAGTGAAAATAGAAAGACTGTAGAAAAAACAAGGGATAATGTTGAATTCGTGAAGTAGGGAGCTCAATTTAGTGGGTCGATGGATGGATCACGGGATGGGTGTCAGAGAAGCAGAGACTCAGAGAGGCTTCTGTAAATTATGTATGCATGTTGAAGGAGAGAGAGAGATGATGGGTTTATAAGATTTATATGTGGGGGCTTGAGAATTAGATGACGAGCGTGTTTGTGAAAGAGAAGAAGACATCTATCTATTCTTGGGTGAATGGGTGATTCATACAGCTATAACAGTGACGTTTGTGTTCATTTCGCCCATTCGAATTAATAAGGAAAATTTACTATTCATATTATTTTTAAAAGTTATATTATTTATTCTTTTTATTTTATTTTTATTAAATTTTAAAATATCTACAGTTCATCATTAAAAATATTATTTTTTAAAAAAATATTAATATAATATATCAAATTTTATAAAATAATAATATAATAAATTAAATTTTTTTATTATTTTATTATAGTCTAATATTTTTTTGATAAAAAATCTAAAAATATAATTTATTAATATAATATAATAAAATATATAGAATATAAAAAAAATACTAATATATTACATTAAATTTTATAGAATAAATAATAATTTTTTCAATTAATAATTGAGTTTATCCTCGTGGTTCACTTAAACTGTACGGTTTGATTTAAAAAATGTGAATACAATTTAAATTTATCAGAAAGAATTTTGGAATTTAAATTCAATTAAATATATTTTAAAAAAAAAAAATCTTGACTTTGACTAAACTAAAAGAGCTACTACTTGCTTGCTATATGTATAAAGATATTGTTTGAGCTGTCCTTTGGTTGTTGTCATTATTATCCATCCCTAAATTCCCATCATCATTTCTTCCATTTATCATTAAAAATAATATTTTTAATATAGACAAGGTATATATCTCTTTAATTATAAAATATTATAATAAAAGTTAATATTTAATAAATAAAAAATTATTTTTTTATTAAAAATGTATAATAAAAAGTATATAAAAAATTGTTTGTAGCATTTATTCCTCTAAAAATTTATATATAAATTCTTTCCTTTTTTCGGAAAATATATCCTTTCAAATTTGGAATTTCAATTGGCTTTTAAATTGAAAATGGGTTTAGTTACAATGGAGGAAGATGTGAACAAGAAGCATGGCTTTCGGCAACCAAAAACTTTATGCCATCTTATTACGAAAAGTTTTAAAATTCATTATAATAATTGTTTGCTAATTAACACTCTAATAAATACGATATTTGTGATTATCTATTTGATAGTAAGGAAGGATTAGTGTATCTTAAAATGATAAATGAATTTTAATTTAATAATACATATAATTAGGTTATCTAAGTTATTATATTTTGAGTTTGAACTCCGATCACAACTCTTGTAATAAAAAAATGATGGATGTTAATTAGAAGTAGTTAGTTGTTAGGTATTAGAATAAAAATAAAATGCTAGCAATAATAAATAATATTATGATGCAATTGTTAGAAAGAACATTAAAATTGATATTGATGACAGTTTATTACTTTTATGATCAATGTAATAGAATAATGGATGTTATTTGGTAGTTAATTGTTCATTCTGCCTCTTATTGAGAGAAAAAAAAAAAGCCAAATATGTAAATTAGTTCATAAATTATACCATATAAAACAATTTAGCTCATCAATTTTGACTAAATACAAATAAGCTCTTGAACTTCAAACTCAATGCAAATTAGTTCATGCTATATAATATGTGGAGTGAATTACTTTTCACCAAATCAAGTTAGCTCATAGTTCTAATTTAAAAGATTTAATGTGTAAGAAGTCTAATTATACCGAGTTTAAAAGTTCGAGAGCTTAATTGCACTCAATCAAAATTAAAAAAGTAATTCGCTTTATATGTATATTTCATGAGCTAATTTGTACATTTAGCTGAAATAAAAACATATATAGTGGTTGAATTCAATATTGTTAATAAGTAATTAAGCCACCAAATTCGAGAATGTAGATTCTCACTAGCTAATTATGATTACTCTTAACCACCATTAATCATCATCAAGGCTATTGATAATTAGAAACATAATCTTTTAATGATTCTACCATCTAACTTATTCCCTTTCTTCTTATTTCCTATTGGTTGGCTTGAACCCTAACCTATTGACCAATTTCATATGTTATCTAACATATATAAAAATTAAAATATAATTTTAAGAAAAATATTTACATATTTTTCATCATAGAAGAATAAATGTTACAATTTAAGTATAAATTTGTACTTGTAATATTTTTATATTTATTTATTATTTATTATTAATTTTCTCCTTACATACAAGATTTTTATTATGTCAATCACACTATATGAAAGGGTTTTATACTCTTTTAATTTCCTTTTAAGAAATTTAATTTGCATAATAAATTATTAAATTTGTTAAGTGTTTCTTGCAAAAGACGTAGAATAAAATCTCGAAGCAAAGCCGGACGTAAAGTAGAAGAAACCTTTTATTAAAAAGAAAAAATAGAAAAACTAATTTATATGTATGCTGTTCATAAATTTTTAAGTAAATTCAATTTATCACGTTATTTATAACTAATCTAATTAAAAAAAATTACATGTATGCATATTTTATATCAACCGATGAAAATAAAATAGACTTAACACTTAAGTTATATCAAGTCTCCTTAACATGTTCGTTTTTACCATTTAATTATCTACAACGATTTTTTATTCACTTGATCACCTATCCAATTCTTAAAATCGAACACATAACCCTTTATTGTTGACATAATATTATTGATGAGGTGTAACATTTTTCTGTCATGTAGCATTTGGAGGTTCTATATACATTTTACCAATTGGATAGTAGTCAAGATAGATTAAAAAAAGAGTTCACTAAATGGATAAAAAATCAATGCGGAGGATAAATGACGAAAACAAACATTTTCAAAAAAATCTTGATATGACTAAAACCAATAAAATAATTAAAATTTATATCACCGTTATGAATAATAAGATAAATTGAGTCTACATAAGAATTTTAAAATAATCTGAATCTATTTAATTTTTTTATTAATACTGATAGAATAAAATAATACAAAATAAATTGAAGCATAATTGAAAAAAAAGTGAGGCTGAACAGTGATTCCTAGTAGAATCCAACCCTTTAATCTTCCTCCCCGCAAAGATTTGCAAAAAAAAAAAAGAATAAATTGTGCCATATCTAGTAGGCAAGTCATTAAGATGTTACCATCTATGCAAGCAGTAACTGCACAACAATTCTGTGCCCTATCAACAGTAGTGCACAAGATTCCTTTCCAGTTATATTCTATCTGATTTCAAGTTTGCCTTCATCCTACCATTGATTTATTTCTTCATTGTCACCAAGAAGAAAGCAAACCTCAAGATTTAAATTTCAATGCATGGTAGAAAAATTTCACAATCCAAGAAATAGAAATATGAGGCTCCAATCCTTCTGCAAAATCAAAACAACCAGAAAAATCTGACTAAATCGAGACTGAACTGAATCAATTCAGTTTTATTCGAGTGAGATTCATATGTTCAGGCCAGCTTGGTTCAGATGGTACGATTTCTTCATTATTTGATTCGAACTGATTACAAAATTGAATCGAACTAAAATATCAACTGCATTCCGCTTCAAATATATATATGTATATGTATAATATTTACTTCCATAAACACAACAACATTCTTTTTTTTTTTTTGAAACCAACACAATAACATTCTAAGACATGGATTTCCTATACTATGTCTATATACATTGGACAACATAAATGTGTCCAGCCATAACATCAATTTTTGTTCACCTAAAGAAGCTCATTAAGGAGAGAAAATAAGGAACCAGTGATGGCTTTCCTCTATACTCAGGGAACCCCTTCTGACCATTCGAATTTGTTATTGTTTTCTTGGTGGTTTTTGGTGGCATTTGCCAGGTGTCGCCTCACGGATTTGATATTAATTTCAAACACAAAAGCCATTTCCCCAATCTGCATATTCAGTGCTAGAGGCACATTAATTGTCTTCTTAAGGTGCAACACATTATATAAAGGAGAAATTCTTAAATAGATTATGTCTATCATGTCATTCATAGACTAATTCAATCACTCATTGACATGCATTTTATTGTTTTATTCTTATTGGTTGAAGTAAATGCATTATACATACATTACATTTAACGATTGGATTAGTTTATGAATAACATAGTAGGTATAGTTTACCTAAAAATTTTTCTATATAAAGACTATTAGGGAAAAGCACAGATAAGAAAGAATATATAACATGGTAAAAAATATGACCAATACAGTTTAAGGCTTATCAAACAGGAAGACAAAGGAAGCTGCATACCTCAATCAAACCACCTGAACCAAGATTCACACTCTGTCCAGTTTTAACTTCTTTGCCATTCGAAAATACTAGACTCTTACCAAGATTCTTCAAGAAGAATGAACCATCTGCTTCCATCTTTATGAGTGCCTAAGAACAAGGGCAATAACCACTCATACTTCCACACGATTCAGAGTCAAAATGAAAGTCAGCTAGCTAAAGGAGGTATTTGATGCAGTTAACATGAACTCTAGATAATAAAATAAAATAACAGTAGAACAGTTTGCTCTCAGATGCAGAATTGACAAGGTGAAGGAATAAAAGCCTGGTCCCTGGGTGAACTTAATGAACTTAAAATATGCAAACTTTAATCCTAAAGAGAGAAATCCATTGAATTTTTTTCTCCTTGACTTATCTTAATTTCAATTTTTAGCATTTGCATAGGGAACAAAATCATAGACAATGATACACATAGCAGAAAGTGTAGCTCCAATGATTCTAAATTCATAAATCAAATAAAAATTGTTTTTATCTAGCATGAAGGAACGATAAAAAAACATTGTCAAGTAAACAAAGTTCAAATGCATATCGGAAAAATCCACCTGCCGTCTTGATATCTTGTTCGCTGGCCCTTCTCTTCCTAAGTCAATATCAATTTCCATATCTTCAGTTGCTCTGCCAAGTATGACCTACGAGGTAGGAGGAGGTCATATACAAACAAAGAAAACAATCTTTATATGGACACTGATAAACAAATTGAGCAGAGATTATCTCAATCATAAGGTCAAACCAAAAGACTAGCCTTGACAGAAGGTCAATAATCAGTACAAATCGATCGTGAATCCTGATATGCTATTCATAGAAGATAAGCCCAACAACATGGACACTGATAATCTTATATGACCTACGAGGTAGGAGGAGGATACATACAAACAAATAAAACAATCTTATATGGACACCGATAAACAAATCAAGCAGAGATTATCCCAACCATAAGGACAAACTAAAAGACTGTTCTTGAAAGAAGGTCAATAATCAGTGCAAATCAATCCTGATATGCTATTCATAGAAGATAATCCCTAATCATATAAAAAATCCAAACATCTGTGCACATCTTTAGTCTTTTATATTGGGCAATCATCAATCTGTACCTGAAACTTTCACTCTTGCGTCGATTTTGAGCCAATTGAGAAAAAAAAAATTAAATACTAAAAAATCCAAAATTTTTGCACACATTTTTTATTTTAACAAATCTTTCATATTGATTTTGATCAACCATTTTCAGATTTTGAATGAGATTACTACATTTGACATATAATTATGCAAAAAAAAAAAAAATGCTGTAATTAAAATATGTTATGCTATGTTTCTCTCTCTTTTGGAGTGAAATCTGAAATGACAAACACAGACACTAATGTAAAAGGAACAAATTCAAAAATTTTTTAAAAAAAAAGCTAAAACTGAAAATGTGAACAAGAGTTTGGATTTTTTTTTTTGTCATTTGGCCTGGAAAATAGAATAAGTTGTTAGTTATACCTCAGTTTCCCTGATGTAATGCTTCAAATGGCGCCCGTACAAGACAGCAAGTGCAGCTCTATATGCAATGGATCTTTGAATAGATGATCGAGCACACTGTTCCAACCTTATAATAGTCCTTCTGGTATCCTCATTTTCGTACCTAGAGACTATAGATATAAAAACGAAAGAAAAGAAGTGCAAAATTATTCATCATTAAAAGAATACACTGGATTTATTTAAATTCAATGGTTATACGAACCAAAGTATTTCCCATATCAATTAATTTATCAGCTGTAAGTATAGTTGATTTGTAACCACTAGTAGAAATTAAAAATTATTTGAAGGGCACAATATTATCTAAAATTAAATGGATAATAGCATAGATAACAACTAAATTTCTAACTGTTAAAGCAGCAAAGTTTCTAAACACAGTTTCCACTTTCCAGGATAAATTTGCATGTAAAATAGAAAGATATACCAGATGATAAATCATTAAACTACCTTGCCTATTAATATAAGAATCTGTATCATCTGGACACAAGTCCATTCCAAGTATCTGAAACAAAATAATATGAAGTTAATAAGAGAAAGAACATATAGATGATTTGAAATAGAAGATAAGGATGAGTCCCCTAAACATTGCACATTTAGTTACCATCGCCTCAATATCAGAATAGGATGGAATGTCATCATCACTCTCAGATTCTTCTTGATCCATCATGGGGTCTGCCTCTGATACTGAAGTAGCTTGTTTAAGAGAGCATCCTCTAGCATATAATGGAAAATCTAAGCCCTTACATGCTTGTAATGCCCCTGTCTTTGGGATTCCAACAGCACCAGAAGTTTGAGTTGTCTGGGATGTTCTACATTGGTTCGGGTCTCTGTGTGCATTGCTAGCCCGGCTGAAGGTCAGATCATCAGGAGATTCACATTTTTCTCCACAGCCAACAAGCTGGTGGTGTTGGCTGGTCTCTGGCAAAGTTTCTGGTCCCTTTATCTGGGAAACAGTGCGAGACTGTGCTGGATTTTCTTCTTTCCTTACAAAGCTGTTCTGTTGTTTTGCATCCTTTAGATTAGCGTATGAATAAAACAGGTAACCTGTCTTCTTAGAAGTTGTTCTCATTATGGAAGAAGTAAATTGTTTTGGCAGACAAACATCATCATTACAGGGGATTTCAGGGTCTTCACTATTTAAAGTACACTCCATCTCTCCATAAAAAAGTTCCATATTTGCTGTTGATGTAGATGACAGTACACTGGTTTTTGAACAAAAATGACCATGCTGCTTAACATCACTACAGAGTGACCCTTCAACAATAGACTCTGCAGGACATGTGCTGCCACGAATTACAAGGTTTTTATCCGAAATTAATGTCTGTGAATCTTTAACATCTGGGTCATTGCCATGAACATGATCGGGGCAACTCATGAAAATGCTACCATAACAAGATTTATCCATTTGATCTTCCCCATTTGCATCCATCAAAAGCAGCTCTTCCTCATTTGGAAAGTTCAAGAGTGACTCTGAAAGATCTGCATAATCACTCTCTAAAATTGCATTTGAACTATTAAGTACATCTATGGCATCTTGGTCTTGTGATATTGCTCCTGAATGGATAGCATTCATTTCTGATAAACTTACTTTATTACCATCCAGTTCTACATCATCTCCATGAATTAATGCTTCTTCCTGATCTTTCTCTTCAATGCTTGCTCTCATTGGCATTGCAGGTGTAGAAACGTCCTCAATTGTTTCCCACATTACCAGCTGCGAAGGAAGTTCCTCTGCAGGAAATGAGGGACTATTTTCCGATATTGGATGTGAAAATGTCATTTCCTTCCCACCATGTCCAATACGAATTTGATTATGATCCCCAAAAATGCGATTTCCACCTAGCGCCGGACTATCAAAAGGAATGTCAATGTCCGGGGCACCAAGCAGACTAGGAGAGTTGCCGGATTGCTTACAAGTTTTCTTCTTCATAGCATAGTACAAGTGTCGAACACTTTCAAGTTTTCTTTTAACGGAAACCTCAGCACTCACTTTAGAATTAGGGACGGAAAGTTCAAACTCCACCATGCGAGCAGAAGCTTCAGCTGAAACAACGGGGTCATATAGGAGAGAATACCATCTATCACGCAATTCTCTGATCGTAAACTTCCGAGAGAATCGCACTGCTCCTTTAGCAAGTGCTTCCAAAGAAGCACCTGCCTGAATTACAAACACAGAAAAAAAAATCACACAATCAATAGAACAAACAGCAAATTAAAGAATGGAAATAGCTAGGGTTTACAGCATAGAAATTCTGAAAAATTTCAAGATAATCAAAATCACAAGGCCTAATTTACAAAAGAAAAATGAGGGAAAAGAGAGAGGGAATTAGAAAACGGTTGTACCTCTACAGCATTCTTCAATAAGAGGTCATCTTCTGGGATCCATGGAGGAACTGAAGCAGCAAGAGCTGCCATTGATCACACAGTTTTGTTGTGGGTATATATCCAAAAAGCTGGAACTTATGGTCCAATTGAAGAGAACATAATTAACAAGTTGAGATTTCAAATCTACAAATTTTCATGGAAAACGAAATGGGCTGGGAATTGAAATTTCAGTTCATAGCTCAAGCTATGAACACTGCCTTGGCAATAGAAAACGCGGGTGAGTGGGTAACTGCGTAACGCCGTGTGATGGTCCGTACCAAGTCGTATTTTTAAGGGAGGTGGCAAATTTTTTAATTATTACAAATTAATCCTAATCTTTTAAAAATATTATAATACATACCCAAATTCAATTTTCCAATTCCATGTGTCACAGGTTTTAGTCTTTTCCTTCCAATGACCGTGTGGCACTAGCTCTTTGAATACTAGAAAATGCTAGCAAAGTGAGTAAATATACTAAGAACTTTGAAAGGCCAAAAAATTGGAAACTTGGAGAATGTTTTGTATTATTCAAAGAGCTTTACAACTTGTGTGTGTTACAAATGAGGAGCTAAGGAGTATTTATAGGCATCAACCTCTTCAATGGATGGCTAGGATCAATTTGATCCAATGATCCCTATCATGCATCTAGAATTCTCTACATAATTATACACTTTACAAGAAATATGTACACATCTACAATTCTCTAGAATAATCTAGAAGGGTGTAGAATACCCTACACATATCTAGAATTTGGTGGAGAAGTCTAGAGAATTGGTGATTGAACCTCCACGATGCATGATATTCTCCCCCACTCAATATGGCGACGTCTTCGTCACGTCCCTCTCGTAGGCCTTAATCACTTCCTTATAGGCCCAAAGGTTGAGCTCATGCTCCCAACTTGATTCACTAAATGGTAACCCCTTCTATTTCACAAAGTACTCAACATAGCTTGGATAAGTGTCATGCCTTGGGATTACTCGATGTGCCAAAATCTCCTCGGCCTCACGTTCGGATGTCGTAGTGATGGTCATAAGCGCTCTCTTTGACTCGCTCCGGCTTGGTTCCTCTATGTCGGCAAGAAATGACTTTAGAAAGCTCACATGAAACAACAGATGCATTTCTAAGTATGATAACAAAATTAAGTGATATACCAACTTGCCAACACACTTCTCCACGAGAAATAGTCATTCATAGTGCCTTACCAACCCTTTGTGCACATTTGCAAACTTTTGACTTTAGTGTGGGAGGAGCTTCACCATGACCAAATCCCCTTCCTCAAACTCCAAGTGGGGTGAATTTCACCCACGGTCCTCCAATTATATAACTCGTAACAATTCGGTACCTGAAAGATTATTTGTAACGCAGAGTTACCTCAATTTTTATTTTGTAACACAAAAGTACCTCAATTTTCATTTTGTAACACAAAAATACCTTAACTTTTATTTTGTAACTAAATAGTACTTCTGTATTTGAATGTTAGTCTCTTTAACATAAGTGTGATATAAAATATCCACATTAAATAAATTTTAATAAAAATAAAATTAGATATAATATTCACATCAGATAAATTTCAATTTTACTGAATGTATATTACAACTAATTTTATTTTTATTAAATTTTATCTGAATATTTCATATTATACTTCTATTAAAGAGACCAATGAGTATTTGAGAGTGCTGTTAAGTGTTCCAAAAGTAGATTTTGAATTTTTTTGATTTAATTGACTAATTTTTTTTTAATTTTATGAATTATTTTTTTTCAAATATACTTTTAGAAAAAATATTTATTTATCTGTATTTACCAAAAATAGTTTTCAAAACTCAAAAAAAATAAAAAATACAAATTTTTTTTCCAAACACAATGCTAAATAAACTCTAATAGTTAAAGACATAAGTACTATTTAGTTACAAAATAAAAGTTGAGATACTTTTATGTTACAAATAATTTTTAAAGTACTGAATTGTTACAATTTATATAATTGGGGTACTTTTGTGTTATAAATAATCTTTCAGGCACCGAGTTGTTACGAGTTAGATAATTGAGGTACTTTTGTGTTACAAATAATCTTTCAGATACCGAATTGTTACGAGTTATATAATTGGAGGACCGTGGGTGAAATTCACCCCTCCAAGTGCCTCCTTTTTGTATCGACTCACTTCTCCATTCTTTTTACGGCCTTTACTAAGTAGGCATGTGCCATGTCGGATTTCTCATGCCAACCTTTGGCAAACTTGAAAGTGGATGGGCTAGAACTCTTGTAGCCGATGGTCAACATGTGAGGAGTCATTGGTTCTTGCCCTGTTGCTATCTCGAATGGATTAGCTCCCGTTGACTCACTCTTTTGCAAGTTATACGAGAATTGGGCTATGTTAAGCAACTTTGCCCAATCCTTTTGGTTGGCACTTATATAATGCCTTAGGTACAACTCCAACAAGGCATTCATCCTTTCAGTTTGCCCATCGGTTTGAGGATGAAAACTTTTAGAGAAGTTGAGCTCGGATCCCAATAGCTTGAACCACTCCATCCAAAATCTGTCGATGAAGCGAGTATCTCTATCACTCACAATGGTCTTCGGTATGCCCCAATATTTCACCACATGCTTGAAAAACAAACAAGCAGTTTCTTTGGCAGAAAACTTTGTTGGTATGGGAATGAACACCCTATACTTACTAAATTGATCCACACCACCATGATGTTGTTACAACCTTCAGACTTGGGTAAGCATGTGATGAAATCCATAGAGATACTTTCCCAAGGCCTCTCGGGAATGGGCAATGGTTGCAATAGGCCCACCGAATGGTGTTGTTCTCCCTTATCTTGTTGGCACACAAGACAAGTCTTCACATATAGCTCGATGTCATTACACATTTGGGGCTAATAGTAGGCACGCTCCACAAGTGCCAACGTAGGCCTTGTACCAAGATGTCCTTCTCATCGAGAATCATGGCACTCCTTGATGATTTCCTTCCTCAAGCCTTGCCACTTTGGCACTTACTCTCGGTCTCCTTTGGTGGTGAGCATCCCATCCCTTAGCCAAAATTGGTGTGTCTTCCCTTGACTTACCAATTCCACCAAACTCTTAGCTTATAGGTCATGCTTGAGTCCCTCCTTAATTCGTTCCACCAAGGGAAATGTTGGACTTGTGATGGCAGCCAACTCAACCTTTCTACTAAGTGCATCAGCCACCAAGTTGGACTTACCCGGCTTGTACTCCATCACAAAGTCGAACTCGACTAAGAATGCTTGCCAACGGATTTGCTTTGGTGACAACTTCTTTTGCTTGAGAAAGTAGCTCGTGGCCATATTGTCTGTCTTGACAATGAACTTGGATCCCAACAAATAATGCCTCTAAATTCGTAGGCAATGTACTACAATGGTCATCTCCTTTTCTTGGACCATATAGCGGCGCTCGGTATCATTGAGCTTGCAACTTTCATGGGCAATAGGATGGCCTTCTTGCATTAAGACTCCACCAAGTGTAAAATTGGAAGCATCGGTATGCATTTCATATGGCTTGGTGTAGTCGGGCAAGGCTAAAACTGGCTCTTGGGTCACCTTCTCCTTAAGGGCCTCAAATGCTCTTTAGCATTTCTCATCCCAATTCCATGCCTTAATCTTCTTCAATAAGTTAATGAAGGGTGCAACAATAGAGGAGTAGCTATTGATGAACCTTCGGTAGTAGTTGACGAGGCCAATGAAGGATCGTAGTTCGGTCACCTTCTTTGGTAGCTACCATTCCACAATTGCTTGAATCTTGGACTTGTCCATGCACAACTTGCCACCACCTATAATGTGCCCTAACAACATTACTTCTTGTTTAGCAAAGGCACATTTTTCCTTCTTGACATATAACTCATTTTTCCTTAATACTTGGAAGACTTGGCGTAAATGTTCAGCATGCTCTTTCAAGGTCTTGCTATAGACCATTATGTCATCCAAGTATATTACCATAAACTTGTCTAAAAAGGGTTGGAATACCTTGTTCATGAGGGTGCAAAATGTAGCAGGGGCATTGGTGAGTGCAAAAGGCATGACTAAGAACTCGAAGGAGCCATACCTCATAACATGTGTTGTCTCTGGCTCATCCCCAACTGCTATCCTTACTTGATAGTAGCCCGATCTCAAATTAAGCTTTGCAAACCATCATGCATCACCAAGTTGATCAAAGAGATCGGCTATCAAGGGAATGGGATACTTATTCTTGATTGTAATTTTGTTGAGTGCCCTATAATCGATGCACATATGGAGTGACCCATCGTGTTTCCTTTGGAAAAGCATGGGTGCACCATAAAGAGCCTTTGATAGTCCGATATAGCCCGCATCCAATAACTCTTTCAATTGCCTCCTTAATTCTTCAAGCTTGGGAGGTGCCATCCTATAGGGGACTGCGGTAGGTGGGCTTACACCAGACACCAATTCGATCTTATGATCCACCTCTCTTTTTGGTAGAAGTTTCTTTGGCAACTCGAGGGGCATAACGTCTTTGAACTCCTAGAGGACAATGGAGATTTCTTTAGGCATATGCTCTATTGGCACATCCTTCTCTTCTTTGAGTGTGGCAAGAAATATGAGTTGTGTCTTCTTTAGTCCCTTCGAGAGTTGCATGGCTGAAAGTTGTTTAGCTTGTAGACTTGCCTCCCTAGCTAGAGGCATCATGCATGCATTGCCTTCTTTTAGAATGCACATTGTGTTGGCATAAGGAATAGGCACGACCTTAACTTGGTCCATGAATTTAGTGCCCAACACAATTGCATAATCATCCATTGGCACAATTGAAAAGTCTACTAAACCTTGCCAATCACCAAGTCTTACCTCGACGCCATGTGCAACTCTATATGTAAACTTGGCATCAGAATTGACCGCCTTAAGCCATCCTTTCTCCTTCGTGTATTTGATGCCTAGTCGATCAGCCTCCTTCACTTCGAGGAAATTGTGGCTAACACCCGTGTCTACCAATACTTTCACAATCTGCTTACCAACTTTGGCATCTCGACTTTGGCCTTGATGGCATTAAGGAGCTTTAAGGACCCCATCTTTGTCGCCTCACGACAATGTTCTTCTTCCTCCCTTTCCTCAACTAGGGCGGAAAGCTTGGCCTTCTTTGGGCATTCTTGTGCCTTGTGTGGTTCATCACAAAAGAAGCATTTAATAGTTGTCTTGCTTCCACCCTTGTCATCCTTAGTGCTCTTACCCTTATTGAACTTGTAGGAGCTCCCCTTGCTTAGGTGGGTGTCTCCCCCACTATTTCCTTTACCACCCTTGTCCTTAGTGGACTTTGGCTTGTCACTCCTCTTGAATTCTATAAGAGATTTGGTAATGGAAATTGCGGTGGCGAGATCTTGGGCACCACGTCTCTCGATCTCCAATTTGGCCTAATGTTGTAACCCATCTATAAAGGCAAAAAGGGCCTCCTTACCGGGATAATCGGGGATCTCCAAGAGCACTTCAGAGAACTGTTTCACAAAATCTCGGATGCTCCCTTTTTGTGTGAGACGCCTAAGCTTCGCCTTTGCCTCGTGCTCGACATTCTCGGGATAGAATTTCCTTTTGAGTTCTTGCTTGAACTCATCCCATGTATTGATGGTGCAAGTCCCCTTCTTAATATCGTTATACCTCCTCCTCCATCATACCATTGCGGTATCAACTAGGTAGAGTGAGGCATGGTCCACCTTCTTGGCATCTTCTGCTACGCCAAATGCCTTGAAGTGTTGCTCCAAGCTCTATAGGAAATTATCGATGTCCTTCACATTTCTTAAGCCATTATACGATTTTGGCTTAGGAACATCCACCTTTGAAGGAGCGGTGACTACCACTGGGTTGGCAACTCCCCTACTTTGAGCAATAACTTTCTTGCAAAGGGTCAGTTCCTCCTTGGTCTCCACTAATTAGGCAACTACCCTAGCAAGTTCATCCTTGAGATTTAGAATCTCGGCAAGAAAGGTCCTTTCCAAGGCCTTCACTTGGACTTGACATGTAGCCACGACAATGTTCACGGTACCTTGCAATTCACTTTAGAGCTCTTCTCTCCTCGTCTCAAGCCCCTTGATGCATTGGTCTGCCTCCTTGAACTTCTCTTGCCCCTAGATTATAGCAATCTCCACCTTTGCGAGCCTTGCATTCATGTCAACCAACACGTTCCTCGACCTTGATCTCCCCCTCTTTGATTGCTTGCTCTCGTTGGTTCTTGTCATATGAGTACTCTCACTTGTACCTGCCATCTTTATTTAAACCAAGCTCTAATACCAACTGTCACGGGCTTGGTCTTTTCCTTCCAACGACCATGCGGCACTAGCAAATTTTTACCTAATTGTAAGCTAGTCAGCCTCTTTGGATGCTAAAAATGCTAGCAAAGTGAGTAAATATGCTAAGAACTTTGAAAGGCAAAGAAATTGGAAACTTGGAGAATGCTTTGTATTACTCAAAGAGCTTTATAACTTGTGTATGTTACAAATGAGGAGCTAAAGGGTATTTATAGGCCTCCACCTCCTCAATGGATGACTAGGATCAATTTGATCCAGCGGTCCCTATCGCGTATCTAGAATTATCTACATAATTCTACACTTTACAAGAAATATGTACACATATTTACAATTCTCTAGAATAATCTAGAATGGTGTAAAATACCCTACACATCTCTATAATTGGGTGGAGAAGTATAGATAATCAGTGATTAAACCTCCACGGTGCATGACACATGGTAACAGATCAGTATGACGATTATATTATAATTTTTTGGTATAAGGTATATGCTGGTTAGCATATGTCGCACTTTCAATTGTTTAAATTTGTCATTTTATCTCCTACATTTTTTTTTTGCCACTTTGCTATCCAAAATTAATTTTTGGTCTATATTGTCTCTCTTTTGTTTGTAAAAACTTTATGTGGCTCTATAATGCTGATGTGATAAGAAAAAAAGTTTGACTTATTCAAATGTGTCAAGTCAGCATCAATAGAGCGCATATACATTTTTACAAACTTTACATGGATCAATATAGACTAAAAATAAATTGTATGTGACAAAGTGGACAAAAAAAGTGAGAGGTAAAATGACAAATTTGAACAATTGCAGAGGGCCGAATATGTCTTATGCCTAACTTTTTCAAAACATTTGGCATCAATTGCAATAATTAAAAAATTTAGTATCAATTTATAATATAGTAATAAGATTTGGTATCATTCATGTACTTATCTAAATTGTAATGGTAACACCCAATATTGTAAAAACCGGTCCGAGCGGTTTTTACTCCCAAAACCGGAGAGAAAAACAAACCTGTGGAAAAACTGGTGATCTGACTGGTTCAACTGGAAAACGGACCAGATTGACCTTTTTTTAGATTTTTTTAAAATTTTTTGCAAAAAAATTTACTTATTAAATACGATTCAACCTAACTAATTCAACTGATTCAACTAAAAAATTGAGCCAAAAATTGGATGGGTTAACTACAAACTAATTAAATTAGTTAAAGTAAATATATTTTTTTAAGACTTAACTCATTATTATTTATAAGATGTTATATTATATTCTTTCTTACTTTTTTTTTCTATATCGGATTGTTCACTTATTTTTATATTTATTTTATTACTTTTTTTATATTAATTTTCTTTTACAATTTCATATTTTTGATTGATTGTATTTTCAAATTATATATTACATTTACATTTAATAATTAATTAAATATTTAATTATACAAATATATAAAATATGATTTTGAGACATGTTATATTAGTCTTGTATACTAGGAATGACCTCCAACAACTTATATTCTATTTTTATTGTATACAAGATATATTACGTTTATTATATATGGAACATATTATATTTTATAAAAATATTACATAGACCAGTTCGATCATGATTCAACTTTAAACTCGTGATCTGCTAGCTTCCCAGTTTATTAATTGGACCGATTTTTACAACTTTGGTAACACCACAATTTAGCATTAATTTCCATCCTCTCAGCAAACCAGATACTATTTCCATCTCTCTTTTAACGAGTGAATTTTATCAACGGTATTCCAATTATATAAATTATACCAATTAAATTTTTTTTAAATTATTTTAATTATAAAATAAAAATTAAAATAATTTTATGTTATAAATAATATTAAAAACACTAAATTGTTACCATTATAATTGAAGTACGGTCGCTCAAATTCATCTCTCTTTTGTCCACGCGGCACCGTTTAATATCTCCCTCTTGCTATTTCTCAACTACAGCTTCAGCCCCCGCTCACTGGCGAAGGAACCGCCGCACCAATCCCCTTGGTACTCCTTCAACGCTTTCCATCTGCAAGGTTTCTTCTTAAACCTTCCCCATCTTCTTTATATATATACTATCTAACACGAAATCACAATTTGCCTTCTAATTTCTCTTGTTTTAAAGGAGCGCAAGTTTGAATTGTTCGAGCTTCAACAATGTGACTCGATTTCGGGTTATTTATTCCATTTTGAATTTGGTTCCTTTTCGCATTGCTTACTAGTTTGAGCGGCTATAACAAATTCGGCCGAAAGATTGACCTATTAACCTTACCGTATAAGCTTAACTGAGCCTTGATACTGCTTTGCTCTATGCAGAACAAGCTTTGATATAACTTACCTCTATGTAGCTAGCAATCGTTCTAAAAGAACTTTTATTGGGTCTATATAGTTCTTAGGATATGGTAATAGATATTGTTTGTAATTGTGTTTGCTCTTGTTTTTGGTTAATCGGGTTCACTCACCTTCTCAGGTACTGGAAACTGTGGATTTGCTGGTATAATCTGTATTCAAAGAGCAGTTCAGCTGATGGTCTATCCAGTTTGTTCGGTTCTTTTACAAAATTGTTTGAAGGATTTCTCCCAATTGGCATTTTGGTGAGTTGTAGAACACCAAAAGAAAATACAGTTTTTTTTTTCCATAACTTTGTTGTAAGGATTCTGTTTTACATGCTTGCAACACATTATACACAAAATGTGAATGTAGCATATTCATAAAATGTATGATCAAAGTTTTCACCAATTTTTCAGGGGATTTTCTTTTACATATCCACCAACCAACCATGTTCCGCACACTGTTTTATTGCCAACTCTGGGTTATGTGGTGGAATACACAAATTTCCAAGCAAGCATGGTTCAGTCGAATTATCATAATTCTGTTTTGAAGAGTGTATCTCCCTCTAATTCTTCTTTTAGTACCGTCTCAAGACTTCACCGACCTGGTGCCATGCAAATCAGTGTTAATGTGGAAGAGGCTCCGGGTTTTGGCAAGCATTTCCAGCCAAAACTTGACCATGATTCACTGGGTGATTATACTCTGAATGAGGTCATGCTAGACAGTTATAATGACTCTTCCAAAAGTCCCAGGGACGACAATAAAAGAAGAAAACGAAGAAGGAAAGTGCATGGTAATAAGGGGAGGGTACCATGGAACAAAGGCAGAAAACACACTGCTGGTATCTCCCTTCTAAATGAAAATTAATCATTAATACACCTTTTTTCAGTCATACAAAGTTGATCTATTCTACAGTTTTAATTTGTCTATGGTAGATCGTCTGATTTGAAATTTCAATATTTTGCAGAGACTCGTGCACTTATCAAGCAGACAACAATAGAGGCCTTGAGAGATCCTCAGGTGATGTCATGTAAGAATTTGATAGTTTTGGCATAGTCGAGGTTCTGCACGGGAATTTTTGGAATGGTGTTCGTAGCATCTGGCGTTAACTACAGTTTGTTTTCTAAAGACCAAATGACCAAAAAAATTCCAAAATTTTATTGGGGTTTTCAGTTTTTCGCTTTTTTTTTTTTTTTTGGTTAGGTATCAAGTTTAGCTATCTCAAGCCAAAAAGAAAAAAAAAGCCTACGTACTTTCTCAGTTTTATCCATTCTTTTAGAGTTTTATGTATTAACACTTTTTTTTAAGATATGAATTAGTACTTATAGCTTCCACATTGGTGTCGCTTATTTACTTTAGAGTTAAAATATTTCAACTGTCAAATATAATAATGCCATATAAAGGTGAATAAAATTGTTAAAGCTCATATTTATGTGAAAGAATTGATTAAAATTGAAAATATTTTCAAAGTTTTTGTGTTTTATTTATTTTATATTTATTTAGCTTGTTATGTTGTCAATTGGCTAAAATTGATATCAAGAAAGAAAGTTTTAGGTACTAATTTATAAAATTACAAGAACCAGAACTGAGAAGTCATCTAAGGTGTTTTATTTTTTTCATTAGGCCTTTTCTAAATTTAATGTCTTAGGAGGCCTCATACCCAGTAAACTAGTTTATGAACTTGCAGAGACATTGAAACCCTTTTATTTCATTTTTATGCTTTAATAATTCTTTGCTAGGCTTTTTTCAGGAAGTGATAAAAAGATATTTTATTGTTTTCATACTTTCCTCTTCCCTCTCTAAAATATTCTTTGTTTCTTTCCTCTTCATTTTTAACTTTCAGGTTAGAAAGAAGATGAGAGAACATCCCCATACTCATAGGTAATCCTTTTTTAGATTAAGTCTCTCTTCAAAGTTATATCCAACAGAATATTATTAACATTTTGAGTGAACTATGGTATCATGAGACTCATGAAATTGTCATTCAGTAGGATCAGTCATGGAGTAGCTTTACAGCTGAGCATAAAATATTTTTTTAGGATAAACCACTTTTATGTCAGTATATGCTGAAAAGAAATAGCTGAAGGACTTATATTACGAAGGATTCCTGCAGATGATAATTTTGTGGATAATAGTTGTTCACTTGGCATTAGCATTTGTGAATTGAGTCAAACAGAGAACCAGAGTAAATAATCCGTCACCTGCTCCCATGATGATACACACATTCTGTTATTCGAATTGCTACGGTGATATTGATGTGTCAAACAGGTTATTTGTACTCTGAAAATCACGATTCAAAGTTTATCCTATTCCAGTGATGAGATCAAGAAAAAAATAGGTTCTTCACAGAGACGACTTTGGGACAAGCGTTTGAAATGGAAAAGGCTAAGAGAGAAATTCTTCCTGTCATGGACTAAAAGCATAGCAGAATTAGCTAGAAAAGGAGGTGTTGACCAACAAGAGCGAGACTGGGAGAGCTATGATAAATTGAAAGAAGAAATAATTCAACAACAACTTAAGTGTGCTGTGGGCAAGGCAAAGGCAAAAGAGCTAGCACATATAACAGCTGAAAAAGCAGCACAGGCAAAAGCAGAAAAGATGGCAAAACTTGCTCAAAAGAGAAAAGAACAGGCAAAAAAGGCAAGGGCAAGAGAAGGAGCAAAGAAAAAGGCATACAGAAAATCCGAGAAAAGTTCAGATAAGCTGTCAGATATCCAAGAATTGACACTTAAGGAGAGGCTAACAAAGGTAAATAAGAGGATAACCTGAATATGAACCCCACTGTTTTCTTGAATAACAGATCATCAAATTTTTGGTGGTGCATTCTACATATATACCTAGCTGATTGAAACTGAGAGTATTGTTGGTTAATGACTATCCATGATGTAATCATATCTAAATATAAATATTTAATGGTGAAAAAAGAAAAAACACTAACGTTCATCTATAATAGAACAATAGATTAGATATAAGGAACTATGGAGCTGCATAGGAGGAGCTACATTTTACTAATAAAAAAAATATGAAAAGGGAAGGTAAATTTATTCTGTCAGATTAGAGAAATGAAACTTTGAACTGTTGATGCTCGTTTGTTCTTTAGCTATCCAGGCATTTTTCTGTTGCTGATTAATCTCTTTCAACCTTGGATCAATCTGTAGACAATAAAAAGGAAAAAAAAAATCAATCTTATGTTTCTGTCTGCATAAGTTTGGTTCAGAACAACTGAGATTGGAACCTTATGAGATGAGTTCTTATCTTGGAGCTATCTCATGCCACAAAGCATAGAAAATAATCATAACTATTGTTTTAATTTCTTACTTAACCCTCTGGCATATGCCACTGGAAATAACTAGCTGTACATTCTCTTAACTTTATTTTATTTCTTGGTAACTTAGACATGAATCAAGCATTGCTGTCTGCATGATGAAGCCATGCCTAATGGATCCAAAAATAGGCATGGTTCCATTTATTTTTTGTATCTTTCCATCATCATTTTTGTGACAATGCCACAACTCTTCTCTTTAGATTCGCAAGAAGAAATCCATAAATAGCAAGGTAATTACTCAAGGGAAGGTGATAGTTTCTCATAGTTCAGCTTGGAAGAAATTGGATTTAGAGATTATCAAGAGAGAAAAAGCTCGAAGAAAAATTTCACTTGCAGATCAGATCCAAGCTGCCAAAAACAAAAGGTTAGAATCCTGTGAAAGGAAAACTTTAGCAGAACCATATATTGACAATTTTTTCACAGGGAGATTGCTAGACTAAACCTAAGTTGCATTATGTGTGGCAGCAACACACATCGCAAGTGTTGAGGGCAAGGTAAGAAGTATTAGCTATCCCGACTGCAGTTGATTATGCTGTTGAAATAATTTTGGATGGTAGATAATATCTAGAAATGGTTGAAATCGTGGACTCTAAAAGTGAAATAGCAGTGAATATGTTATAAATGCCATCTCTCTAACTTGTCATACACAACCTCCAGCCACAGCGTTTTCATTCTCTTTCTGCCTTTTTTATTGCTCGAGCTTACTAGATTTTGCTTCAAATAACCTATTGCACTGTTTTATTATCAGATTAGCACTTGGTTAAATATTATTAACACAAGGTTCAGTTTGTTCCAATCAAATCTTTGCATCGTAGTTTCATACAGTTTGGTTAATACATTAATGAATCGTTAATCAATTTGATACATGTATGGATAACTGATATGGCACCTTTCAGAGCCATGTCTAATCAAAGTTAAGGTGTATACCTGTATGTGTTCTTAATCTTATTTTTCTTTAATTTCTAGAACAATTTTCTCCCTTATCAAGTCGCTAAAGGGGAAAAAATAAAAGAAGAAAAAAGATAGAAAAGATTAATTAAAGAAAGAAGTGTTCTATAAAAATGAACATATCGAACGGAGTCTCTTTCTCCTCTTTATTCTATGCTCTCTCTTCTTGAACCACATTTTCTCCTTTTTTTGCAAACCCTCAACTATTATTATCACATTTCGCTTCATTCCAATACCTACCTTTATGTTATTCCCAACTTGGTTGAGAGTTCTGCAATCCAAAGAAACTGTTAAATTATCCAATCAATGTACTTGGAAACAGCTCATATAATTCCTCTGAGTCATCTCTCTCTTGAATTTACAGAAAGTGTGGGTACAAGTGTTAATTTCATCTAATGTCAGGGGGATTTTAGTAGTTTGCTATCTACTTTTATATTTTTAAATTTGTTTATTTGCTATGTTTCAAGTTGTTTATTTGCTCGATTATTGGTTTATAGGTCCCCTGCTTATTGTATGGCAATTGGCATACATTTAAGTTGATGGAACTGTGGTATCACAGTGCGGGTGAAACAAGTTCAATTGAGCGGCATTCCTGTTATGGACTTGAATTCCAGTATTTTGGAAGAAAAATGCCAAACAATTTTCCAGCAGTGTTTGATCACCTACTCCAGTATTTATCACCAACTCCAAGACATTTTGGGGGTGGCGGTGGGTGAGGATGTGGGGTCTAGAGATACTTGCAGTATCATGTACATCAAATGATCGAAGTATACTACAATTAGTGATAAATCAATTGCACATTTTTAGATTGTTTTGAGCTGCACTATTAATTGGCAAGTTTCTCCAATTTTGCTGCAGAGTTTAGAAACCAAGAAATGATTGCAAAATTTTCATTTTGCATTTGCATTCATTGCTAATCAGTCTGCAGCATGGATAGCTTGATAATTTGGTTCTTTAGGATAGCAGCAAGACATCGTGTTTTTTCTAATTGCAGCAATGATTTTCCAGGAACTCTCTTTATGGTCTTGCAACCCCGATTATCATTTCCAGAATAACTATAAGATTCAGAAAGATAAGTAGATAATTGGTCACAATGAGGATTGCTAGTGCATTAGGAAAGTCTGCAGTTTGTCTTTGATTTGGTGAGCATGATTGAATCGGATTTTGCTCTGCCTTTTTACATTTGAAGTTGATTCTTTGTTGAATGGCTCGAAGGTTAGAATGAATCTATTTTCCTTGTTTTGTTTCTTGAATAGCAACCCTCTAACCATTAATCCAATTTTCGTGCTCCCACTCCCAACCTCATTTTTCGTTGTTTTGGCACTGTTTGATTAAGGTATGGTTGCTTGTTCCTTGTGAATTGCATTTGTGCAAAATTTGGAGATCTCGTTCACTTGATTAGTGGTAGTAATACTAGTGGGTTCAGTTGTCAATGTGAGAATTGAATGGAAAATCAGGTTTTAACAGCCATTCTGCTGTATCTTAATTATTCTATTTTTGTCTCAATGAAACTTCCATTGGAAGAAGAAAAAAAAAAGTCAGCCATGTAAAATTTGATTCAAAATATTATCTCATGGAAAATAAAATTGATAGACAGAATCATTAAAATTGGATGATTTAATATTTTTAAAATCTAATATTAATTAAATCAACTTTATTGGGAAATGTATACTCACTACTAGCTAGACCTATGTTAGAATCACACAAAATAACCCTTGTGCAATAGACTGCACGTGTAAAGCTTATGAAAAAGATCCTTGAGCTAAATCAAAGGCCGGTTCCAGTTTCCTAGATTCCAAGATCTGGGACAGGCTCAATGTCTTGAGTATTTCTGTGACCAAAAGAAGCATGTCTTGAATACATTGCTAGCTAGTATATGGCTACTCCATCTCTATGTAGAAAGCCTATTGCTACCCTATAATATTAATTGCTTGGAGGAATGCCAATTGCTATCAACACTTTTTATACAATTTTTACTGTATATTTGTAATAAAAAAAGCCATATATTTTTTTATTTATAAAATATCTATATTTTTATAATAAAAGTTAGTAATTTATAGAAAAAAGAGATGCATATCTTCTGTTCATTAAAAATATATGATATGAATTATATAAGAAAGTATTGGTATCACTTCTCAAATTGCTAAAGGCTAGTAGAAGTGCTAGTAGAAGTGGTTTAGATATCAAACTAAAGTAGCTAGTTTTTACAAACTTCCCTGTGGCAACCATTTATTATAGCTTTTATTACTATTATTATTATGAAGGTCAATAGGTGTGGTCTTTGCACTCAGTTTATAAATGCAATAAATTATCACTAATATTAATAAATGGTGGTGTAAATATTCGAATTTAAACCATGCATTAGAATTTATGACTTTGTTTAATTATTAGGAAAAAATAGGGATGAGCGAAAATCCCTTCAAATACAATTTGGTCTCCTTTTGGATTGAATTTGTTTATTAATGTTGGAAAATTAAGAAATTAAAATTGATGGAACATATATATGCATGTTCTAGGTTCCAAAATACTCAGGAGAAGAAATGAGTATATGATACTTAAATTCTGAAATTAGAAAACCATTACTAATAGAGTTTCCTCTAGTTTTTCTCCTAAGTTTCCTAATCCGAGAAATCAAATAATAAGAAGTTCATAACATTTTTATGAATAAAGTTTGATCCAAAAATACACCTAAAAACAAATAATCCATTTCAAAAATCAAAGAAAGTCGAGCTTTGATTTTTGAACTAGATTTTACCTTTCAACAACTTGAAAATATTCAGATATTGCTAAAATATAATTTTTCAATGTTTAATTCAACTAGTTTTTTATGAACATATTTTGCACGTAATTATTAAATATTAGACTTACCACTAATCATTATTTGATTTTTATATAATTTTTTTTATTAACTTGTTTCGTCTTATTATGATATTTTATTTATAGTGAACTATACGAGTGTATACTTATCTCAAATTCTATCAAATTACTAATTTGTCAATTATTAAAATTATATATAAAATAGAGATAATAAATATTTTACGGTCATTTTGATTTGTCTCCTATTCCTACTTTTATATATACTAATTCTTTATTAACGTGCATTGCACGTAATTATTATATATTAGATATGTCATTAATCACAATTTGACCTTTATATAATTTTTTTATTAATTTCTTTTGTGACTAATTAATCCTTGAGCTAAATATAAAGTTATAATGTCATAACAGATTTAATAAAATAACTTCATTTCAATATTTATAGAATTCTTATTAATAGATAAAGTCCTAAAACTACTAATATTTAGGATGAAGATACATATTTATATAAAATATTAAGAGTCATATAAAATAGAGACATTGTACGTAATTATTAGATATTAAACTCGTTATTAATCACTATTTGATTTTTATATAATTTTTTTGTTAATTTATTTTGTCTTATTATGATATTTTATTCATAATGAATTATAGGACTGCATGTTTGTCTCAAATTTTATCAAATTACTAATTTATTTATTATTAAGAATCATATATAAAATAGAAATAGTAAATATTTTACAGTCATTTCGTTTGTTTCTCGTATTCTCACTTTTATATATGTTGCGATTGATTAAGAGTTGAAATAATCATTAATTTGCATTATACATGATTATTATATATTGAGTTCATATTATAACTCATGAAAATTACTAATTTGTCAATTATTAAAAGTCATATATAAAATAAAATTAATAAGTATTTTACAGTAATTTTACTCGTCTCTTAAATTACGAATTTATCTATTATTTTAAAATTCATATATAAAATAGAAATAGTAAATACTTTATGGTCATTTTATTACTCTATTTCCAATCATTCACCTGCGATACATGTGATTTTTAATAAATAATAAAAATAATCTTATCCTACAAATTAATTTTAGTTACTTTTAATTATAATATAATTAAGTCACATTTAATTTAAATAATATATACTAATGGTTGTTAATTAAATTTGATTCTTATATTTTATATAAAAATAAATTATATTATATTATGCATATAAATTTTAGAAACTTAACGTGTTATGTATAGGGTTAAAATTAATTAATTATTAAACTATATAAAAATTATTAAGAAATTATAACTTGAATAAATTATAAGAATTAAACTTAGTATTTTAAAGTTCATAATATACATTACGTGCATAATTGTAATTTAGTCTAGACTTACTATTATATAAATTCAATATATCATTGAAAATAATTGTTGTTGCACTTTGAATGACAATATGCTATATTTATTTTTTTTACCATGTCTTTCAAATATTTTCTTTTATTTTTAATATTAGTTATTTGATTTTTATATATACATATAAAATATAATTACATAGTTCTAATAAAATTTGATTTATAATTAATAAATTATTAATAATATTCACTAATAAATTATATTATTAAATGACAAAATTAATCCAATTAACAATACATGTTGATTTTTTTTACAGTGTCTTCCTAATATTCTTTTTATTAATTTTTTAATATTAGTTATATGTTTTCCTATATAGCAATTAAAGCAATCAATTATCCCCCATTTTCTCAATTGGAATTCGGCTCCATTTTCTTCAACAAACAAAAAAACAATTCTTATTTCAATTTTCACTTTCCCATATTTCCTCACACTTACTCAGCAACCACCCAAACAAGAAGAAAGAAAACTTCAACCAAACCAAACAACAGAAAACTGACCTTTATTATCCGCGGAGATAATAATAAGCTAAAACATTATATATATATATATATATATATATATATATATAGTAATCTAGTCCTAATATAATTAGATTTTTAATTAATGAATTATTATTCACTAATAAATTAAATTATTAAATAATTAAATTAACTCAATTAACTAATAAAATAATGCTAGCTTTTTGGTAAATTTATCTATTTGGTAAAAATAGCTGATAGTCTAGTTTGTACCTAGTAAAATTAGCTGAAATATGTAAAATGATATAAAAGCATATACTTATATTAATAAAAAAATATAATACATGCTTATAATTAATGAAAAATATTATATAATAATATAGTAATTATCTCAACCCAAAATAATAAACAATAGCGATAATAAAGCAAAATTCTAACCAAACAATAATAAAAAAAAAAGCAGAATAATGAAAAAAAGTTGATGGAGTTAGACTCAACAAGAGAGATGATTACAACAAATTACATATTACATAATTAAGAGGTATAATATGTCATTTGATTAAAAAAATAAGAATATAAAAAGAAAAAAAAATTATAATATATTAGCTTTTAATCTGAATGCTAGTTTTACTAACTTAATTTTTTAGTAGATTATAATTTATAATTTAGTTTTTTTCTAAATAATATATTTTATCAAACAAAAATTATTTATCAAACTAACTTATTTTTATGGTTAAACTAAATTATAATATAGATTATAAGTTACTTAAAAATTACCCAACAGTCACTTAAAGATGAAAATGCAAGATTTATCAAATTTTCTCCCAAATACTAATCTGAGCATTTTGTGGATACATAATTAATTTCTTCCAACAAAAAGAGAATTTTATGTTTAGGCTATAGTTATATCAAGAATAGTCATATTTTTATATTTTTTATATAATTCTTCCGAAATAGCATATTATTTGCCAAATAAAGAAAAAGAAATATATAAGTACAAAATATAACCATGCAATTTAGAACTTTATAAATGAATTTGGCCAACGGTATCTCAATAATGTAAATCGTAACAATTCAGTAGATCAAAAATTATTTGTAATATAAAATTATATCAACTTTTATTTTATAACTAAAATAATCTTTAAAATACTGAATTGTTACAATTTACATCGTTGTACTATCGGTAAAATTCATCCAAATTTTGACCTAATGGAATTAATTTTCTCCCTTTTTAAAATTTGACCATACATAGGAATCCTGTCTCCAATTGAAGGATTTTAGGAGAAGCTTAAAACCCAAGAGGGTATCGAAGAGAGCATTGATAAGTTATCAGGAAATTTTTTCAACTTAATACGAGATGTTATATTAAATCTTTAAATATGTGATTATTTTAAGATTTTTGAAATAATATTTTATTGTCATTCGATATCTTATTTAACATGCGAGGACCAAATCTGAAACCAAATTAAAAGAAAAAAAAAAAAGAAAGAGAGAAAAGTTAAACCTATATTCATCTCTGATAGTGTCATTCTTATTATCCATTGAAGAAAACCAAACATTGCTAACTAATTAAAGATTGTACAAGGAAGGCCCTTAATTATCATTAATTCTCATATACTTTACGTCTTGTCGTTTCAATTGAACTTCCCAACATGACACGTTACCTCTCTATTATTCACTTTAGGGGTCTTTAATATTTTTTTTTAAAATTTTTAACCAAACTAAATACTACTAAAATTATTCAAATTAATATTATTTAGATTCCATGTGGATAGCAGATTTGTAGTTTGATAAATAAAAAAATGAACAAAATAAAAATCATAAAAATTAACTTAAAACAATAAATCAAAATTATAATATAAAAATTATAAAAATTTGGCAAATTATTTTAATTTTTAGAAATTTAAAATGTAATTTATAAATTAGTAAAATAATTTTTTCAATAATAATGTTTTAATATATTTATCAAAAGTAGCATTTAATCCTAATAATTTAATAAATAGACAAAAAATAATTAAATTAGATATATATATATATATATTATTGATTCAATTCGATTTTATTGAATTTATATTTTTATAATTCAAAATTAAATTAAAAAATTAATTTATAAAAATTTTAAAATTATAATCATTCATAAAATCGCATAAACCATAATATTCGGTTCGGTGTGATTGGTTAATTCACTCCTATCTCCCATTGTTACATATTTAGAAGCCAGTCTCAGTTAAACAACAAACCCACTTTCCCACTTCAGCTCTTAATCTCCCCGATATAGAAATTACCCTTTAATTTTTCTTTTTCTTCTTCTTCTTCTTCTTTTTCTCCCCTTTTGAGAATCATACATTCAAACACATACCCACAAAGCAAAATCCTCAGATCTTGAAATTTTCTCTACCAGGGTTTGATAATCAACCAGAAAGAAAACATGGGTCGTGGAAAGATTGAGCACAAGAAGATTGAAAACCACACTAACAGGCAAGTCACCTTCTCCAAGAGAAGAAGTGGTATTATGAAGAAAGCTCACGAACTTACTGTTCTTTGTGATGCTGAGGTCTCTCTTATTATGTTGTCTAGTACTGGAAAATTGCACCAGTTCACTAGCTCTACCACTACGTAAGTACACTAATTTATTCTATTTTCTTTCTTCTTTTTTTGTTTATATTTATTATATAAATTTACAAAACCTTAGCTTTTATATATATATTTTATGAATTAAGGCAAGAAAGATTAATTATTATATGTAATTTGCAGGACAAAGAAGATATTTGATAAATATCAGAAGACTAAAGAGATAGATCTGTGGAGTACCCATTATGAGGTTAATTATTATTATTATTATTATTATTTTTTTCTTAAAAAAGATCTGACTGGAGATTTAAATTTGAAATTTCACGGAATTGATTGTTTTTGATACATGTGTTTTATGAAGTTTTTTCGATTTTTTTTGGGTTATATAGATGTGAGCAAAGTTTACACAAAGATTGAAATTATTAATTATGTGCTTAATAATATGGGGCTTTTGAGTGCAGAAAATGCAAAAGCATCTGGAAAAGCTTAGAGAGATTAATAATAGGCTGAGAAGAGATATCAGGTAATTAAATTAATTTACTTCTAAATAAGGAAAAAATATATATTTTCTTTTCTTTTCTTTCTTTTTTTTTTTCCTTAAAAAAAAGAAATATAATTAGAAACATTATTATTCTAAATAACAGGCAGAGGATGGGCAAGGATTTGAATGGTCTGAGTCTGGAGGAGCTGTGGAGTCTTGAGCAAACAATGTCTTCTGCCGTAAACGTTGTCCGTGAAAAGAAGGTTATGAATTTTTCTTATTTAAACCAAGTTTATGAATAAATTTATAGAATAAAATGAAAAACATGTTAAGATTTTATAAACTATATAAGATTTTTTCTAATAGGTCTCTTTTCTCATAACTTAGATCATTTTTCTTTTGCTTTGATCTCCGATTTTTTTCAGAAACATTTTGTGTGTGTTTTTTAAAGGTTTTGATCAGGGATGGTAATGTATAGAGAATCCAAAAAAAAAAAAAAAAAATATCATATCCAAATCCAATTATATATATATATATATATATCTATATCTATATCTGTATCTGTACCCGTCTCAAACTCAATTAGTATTATCCAATTAGTACATGAATTCATTTAATTACTTGTTTATCATTAAAAAATTTAAAATAAAATAAAATTTAAACTAAATAAATAATTAAAAATTAATAAAAATATACAATTTATTATAAATTATTACAAAATTAAATAAAACAAACAAAATAAAAATTCAATATATTTAAATTAAAATAATTCATCAAATTGCATCCGACTAACATTAAACAATAAAATTTAAATATTCTACATAATGATAGAAAAATTATATTTCAAATTTTCAACTCTCATTACATTTTTAATTAAACAATACACAAAAATAATTAATTATATCATTATATTTAATAAATTATAATAAAATAAATCTTATATATATATATATAAATATATATATATATATATATTACAAAAATGCCAAAAAAAATAGGTACCGATTTGCATTTTTATCGGCACTCAAAGTTTTTTTCAATTTTATCGAAAACAACTTTTTAAAATTACAACTGTACCTAAATTTCAACCCCAAAATATGTCTGGACAGTATATTTTCAGCATACTTTAGGTATATTTTGATAATATCTTAATTCAATTTTTACCAAAAAACAATAAAAGAACAATTAAATCATTAAAAAAATGCAAAGAGAATTCAATCAAAATTCAAAATATCAAAAAAATTATAAACAAACAGTTTAGTATACTTTTTAAAATACTTTAATGATATCTTAGAAATATCTCTAGAATACGTTGGGTATATACTGGGATACTTTAGATATACCTTGAGAATTCTCAAGGGATTTAATGGGAAGAATTTTCTAGGTATATCTTAGGGATTTTTTCGGTAGGAAATTTTATGGGAATATTTCAGGTATACCTTGAGGATATTTTGAAAATACTTTAGGAATTTTTTTAGAATTCTTCTCTAAAAGGAATTCTCTAAAAGGAATTTTTTGAAAATATTTTGGGTATACCTTAAGAATTCTTTGGAAGGAATTCCCTGAGAATATTTTGAATATACCTTGGAGATATTTTGATATATTTTTGAGAATTCTATGAGAATATTTTTGATATATCTTAAGAATACTTTTAGGATATATTTCGGAGATATTTTAGTAATTTTTTTTTTTTTAAAAAAAAAGTACCTCTATTTTCAGTAACACACCTCCCTTCAAATAATTAAGAAATTCAAAGCCAATTCAAAACTAGTGGTGGCATTGAAAGTTGAATTCATTCTTTTCTAAGTTAGCCACCAACCCCACGACAACAAAAAAGAATTAATGGTTGTAGATCCTCAGAGCATGCTTGATTAATTAATAACTATAGTTTGACCCTTTTGTACTTTGGTTCTCTTCGTCATTCCTCTCTAGTCTTCTACTGCTTGCAGTACTGTTCGTCCATATTGAGGAGGAGCGAATTTCCTTTTGTTTCTCTTAGATTTTTGTTCTTCTGCAATGTTGATAAGAAAAAAAACAGCAACAACTTTGTTCCTTATTCTCATATTTTTTGCTTCACTTTCACTCATTCTCAAACTCGATAGCTTGGATCTACTCAATGACACTGCTATTTCTAACGCCTCTCTTTCTAGCTCTAAGGACAGAATGGTATAAAAAAAAAAAAAAGAAACAGTATAAAAGAAAAATATTTTGGTACTAATAAAAATATAAAAAGTTGTAGGTAAAAATGAAAAAAAACATTCAAATCTTCTTTGTAAACCATAAAATTTCCTCTCAGTTACCAATAGACTTGGTTTCTATTCCATAAAAAATTTAATGAAATTTGAACGGTAAACCAAATTCAAAATTTTTTTATATTATATTTTGAAAGTTAAGTTGATCCAATAACTCGCCTAATCAATTCGATCTAAAACCCAAAAATGATGATCCCAAATAATCAAACATAATTCTAAAATAGTTACCAATAGATGGAGAGTAAAAATTAATATATATATATATATATCCTTTTTATTTAATCTTTTCAAAAAAATAAAAAAAAAAATGAAACATTAAACGAATATAGTTTATGCCTGTTTCTTTTTAGTATGCATCTTTGGTTAGTGCATTGATTTTTTTTTTTTTTTTTTCTGAAAATGAGTTTTTGGATTCTTTCTGTTTGAACTGATTAAGCCAATTAACAATTTCAAATTTCATTGGTGATTTTCAGGAAGAAGTTATCAAAAGAAAGACTAATACCTCCAATAAGAAGGTCAGTAAACATAACACTCTATATATATAAACTTATTATTGAATTGATTCATAAATTTTTTCATGGATGTAATATAAGCTTTTTGTTGAAAATTTTAATCCAACAATATTTATCTATATTACATCCATGAAATAATTTTAAGAATCAATTCAATAATATATATATATATATATATATATATATATAACTTCATTAATCATGAATGCGGCCTAGCCAAGACCAAATACATTTATTATTATTATTATTGAATTGCAGGTGAAAAGCTTAGAGCAATCACATGAAAAACTTCTGCTACAAATGGTAAGAATCTAAATTTTTGTTTGGGTTGTTTTCAGTTGATGATTGCTCAATGAATATATATAAAAATTTCAATAATAATATTTAAATTACATTTTGGTTGGAAATTAAGGATGCAATTGGTGAGGGATATGAGTTTGTGGAGAATGAAGAAGCTTATGAATCTGCAATTGCAATAGCCAATGGTGTCCCAAATCTCTACACTTTCTGCCTCCACCGCGGCCGTCCGGTCGATCCCATCGCCATTCGTATCCCATGATCTTCACCGGGCTCTCAGTCTCAGCCGCCGCTAGAGGCTGTTTCCTCTCTGATCTAAATATATCTAATCATATAAATCTTGTGTTATTATTAGAAATGGTATTTAATGGATATTAATTATAAGCTAATTAGTACTTGTTTATATATTTCTACCCTTTTTTTTTTTTTGTTAATCTTTATATCCACAATGAATTAATCTTTAGAGTCTATTAATTTTGGTTTAATCCATGAACTAATTAACAACTGGCTGAACTTTGGGCACCTCGGGTGGCGGAAAATCACAATTTGAAAGTTAATTTGATCTATATTCATTGAATTTTACTTTTATGGCAGTAAAATTACAAAATTTTTATTCGTTACAAAAAAAATTACTCAACTATATTTTAATTTTATTAAAGTTATTTTTGGTCAATTTTTTATTATAAGTATTCGGAAATTTAATATGACAACTGATGTATCATTAAAAATCTGATATAGCGGCAGATGTATCATCGAAAATCCGATATAGCGATTGATGTGTCACCAAAAAATTAATATGAGTGATTTTACTAAGATAAAAATATAGTTTAGTGATTTTTTTTATATAAAATTTTTTTTTTTTTGTGATTTTACTAATAAGACCACGTATAAAATTAATCCCAGAACCAAGAGATTGGTAAAAAATGATTAATGTTTATAAATAACTCTTAAATGACAAATATTTTGGAACAAAAATAAAAACTTTAAACCATATCTATTTAAGAACTATTTACTTACTTTGTGATAGTTATCAACCCTTAAGAAAATGAGTAAACATGAACGATAAAAAAAAACCATTTGCATTTTGCAGGCTTCACATGAAGGCGGCAATGAGAGTTTATGGGAGTAATCGAGTCGAATTAATACAGTAACAGTTTCGAGTTACACTCAATAAACTATTTAAGTTCAAATTGGATTAACTTCGAATTAAATTGAAACATTTTGCGACTCACCAGCTTGGCTTGTTTATACCCTGAGTTGTTGATAACAGTAGCATCAGAGGTTTTTTTTTGGAAGCAAGCAGTAGCAATCAGAGTTAGTTGAGAGCCTTCAATGCCGATTGCCGAATTCCAACTGTACAATGTAATAGCATTTAATGATATTATCACCTATAAACCACTAATAATAGCTCTACCATTATTATTCTTATCATCACTGATGACAATAAATTATTCAATCTAGATAATTTAGGATGAGATAGATCAAAATAACACCGAAGAGCACCCAGCTAGATGGAAAGGTTAGAAGTAAGTTTGGATGAGATTAGGGAAACATTTAGAAATGGGAAAACTAGAAGTTCTAATTGGAGGAAAACCCAACTCAGAGCAATAATTGATCTTCTTCATGAGAATGAAGATGAAATTTATGAATCACTTCGTCAAGATCTGGGAAAGCACCCTGTTGAGTCTTACAGGGATGAGGTAATTATCCTGCATATTCAACTCAAACATCATCAGCCCATTTGATTAATGTTTATATTTTTTTATCTTACTGATTTTGGTTTTGATATTTGTTGTTTTCAGATTGGAACGGTACTAAAATCAGCCAAAAATTCTTTGACCTGTGTAGAGAAATGGATGGCTCCTAAGAAGGTATGCATATTTTGTATCAAAGAAACTCAAAAATTAAAGAACTACTAAATCATTGCATGCCTTGGTAAACCATCAATGGAATTTGAAACCTGAAACTGCTAATTTCAAACTCCACAAGCAAAATCTCTCTCAGATTGAGTGTATGAATCCTTAATTTTTTTTTTAGTGATTAATGGAAAATGGGATGTAACAAGAATGATCAATGGGGGCTTTGTGCTGTTTATTAAGGTAAAATTTTGGATTTTGGGCAGTGTCATATTCCAATTCTTTTATTCCCTGCAAGTGGACAACTGATGCCTGAACCATTTGGTGCTGTTCTCATTTTTAGTTCTTGGAATTTCCCTATCTGTGAGTTCAATCAATTTCCTTGCTACACTGTTGATATTTGTTTCCATTTTTTTTTCCTCTCCTTGTTTGTTTGAGTTGATGAGTGTAATTTTCTGCATTGACTATGCTAATGAAAAGATGTTGATTGTTGATGGGTACAGCATTGGCATTAGACCCATTAATAGGAGCAATATCTGCAGGAAACACCGTAATCTTGAAACCTTCAGAATTGTCGCCAAAATGCTCTTCTTTTCTTGCTAATACCATTCCAAAATACTTGGATTCCAAAGCCATTAAAGTGATTGAGGGAGGAGTTGATGTTTCCCAACAACTTCTCCAGCAGAAATGGGACAAGATTTTCTTTACTGGTATATGTATAAGTACAACTTCCTAACCATTACCCATCTCATGAGCCTCAAAAATAACTTTGTTCAATGTAAATTTTCAGGAAGCCAACGTGTCGGATGCCTTGTAATGGCTGCTGCTGCCAACCATTTAACGCCTGTGACTCTAGAGTTGGGTGGAAAAAGTCCTGCCCTCCTTGACATCAGCACCCTTTCCTCTGATATGAAGGTTACTTGTCATATTTTTGGACTTGAAATTTTACAGTTATGAAATTTACTATGTTCGTTCAAGATTTACTTGATTTAATAACATTGTAATTGTTCACAGGGCTCGGTATTTTTTGGGTACTAATCGATTTTATTGGTGTGTTTGATTCAATTAGGTAGTAGCCAAACGAATTGTAGGAGGGAAATGGGGGCCTTGCAATGGACAGGCTTGTATCAGCATTGACTATTTGCTTGTAGAAGAGAAGTACTGTTCTGTTCTGGTAATTATGATAAAATAAATGTATTATGCAGATGCTTGTTGGTGTATTAAGTTCATATTTAACACGAAAAAATTGTTGTTCTGTTTCAGATAGACTCATTAAGGAGGATTCTCCGAAAATTCTTCGGCGAAAACCCGAAAGAATCCATTAGCATTAGTAAGATTGGGAACAAGAATAACTTGGACAGATTATGCAATCTTGTTAAAGATCCTCTAGTTGCAGCTTCAATTGTTCATGGTGGTTCAATATATGAAGAACAGATGTGAGTTTCTTAATGAATTTCTAATCTTTGGACTTCAAATATTCTTGTAAATTTCTGATGCTTGAAATCAAAATCTTGCAGGTTCATTGAGCCAACAATCTTGTTGAATCCTCCACTTGATTCAGAACTCATGACAGAAGAAATATTTGGCCCCTTCCTTCCAATTATAACAGTAAAAATCACCTTCTTTTCCTGGATTACTTTTATTCAACATTATCACTAATCTTTTCCTGCATTACTTTTATTCAACATTATCACTAAATTTCAATTTGTATCATTGAAATTACTATAAGAAAATCACTTTGGATTCTTTCTATTTGTATTATGCAGCTGAATAACATTCAAGAAAGCATTGAATTCATTAACTTGAGGCCAAAACCTCTGGTGATATATGCCTTCACAAAGGATGAAACATTCAAGAAACAAATTTTAACCCAAACATCCTCAGGAACTGTGGTTTTTAATGACACTATGGTTCAGGTGATAATGCACTAATTCCATTATCTTATTTATTTGCCAAAAAACACATCTTTTGTCCGCTGGAGAATAGCATTTACTTCCATTGAGTCCCTGGCTTTTTATTGTGCTTTATTAAATCCCAGAACATGTAATTAGTAAAAGCATAAGGCATAAGGCACCTTGTATTTGTTCCATTTTGTCATTTAGCCCTCTAAAATGTTTTTTTAGATCCAGTTTGCTTTCTAAATTCAATTATTAGTCTATATTTTCCTCTTGCATGTTAGAAAAAATGTAACCTTCTATATCCCAATGCTAATATATCATCACGCTATGTCAGCATTTAATATGCTAACATAGCATGATAATATATCAGCATTAGGACAGAAGGTTACATATATCTAAAATGCAAGGGACAATGTGAACCAAAAGCATAATTTAAGGGGCACTAAACAAAAAACTATTTTAGGAAGTTAAATGTTAAATGACAAAAAGGATAAATACAAGAGACTGGATATGACTTAATCCTTTAGTAGATTATGATTAATGAGTATGAACTTTGATATTTGCAGTTCTTATGTGATGAATTGCCATTTGGAGGAGTTGGGCAAAGTGGAATGGGAAGGTATCATGGGAAGTATTCTTTTGATACATTCAGCCATGAAAAAGCAGTGATGCACAGAGGTTTCTTCCCAGAGATAGAGCCCAGATATCCTCCATGGAATGATTTCAAGTTGAAGTTTATCAGATTAGCTTATGCATTTAACTACGTGGGATTGCTGATGCATATGCTGGGATACAAAAACAAGTCTTGATTGCATTTGTTCTGCTTCTTTGAAAAGAAATGTTATTTGTCACAACACTTTTTGTCTGAACTTGTCCTAATATTTTTTGTCCCTAAAATACTTGCATTTTTAATGCAAGTTGAATAAAATAAGTGGGTGCATAAATAATGTACAAATATTTTATGCCAGTTAAAAGAAGTTGGGACAAAAAGTATTGGAACAAGTAATATTTCTTTTCTTTGAATTAACTGTATTGAAAATAAAATTTATTCACATTCTACTCATCTTACTATTTTTCTATTTAAAAAATGAATTTATTATATATATATATATATATAAGAGATTAGTGGTGAAAAAAATACAAATTTTTCTTGATGAAATTGTTGTCCATTTTGTGAAAATACGTAACTTCCATTTTTTTTTTTTCAATTCTATATACCTTTGCTTTAACAAATATTTTATAATTTTCAAACTCCATGTATAAATTATTAAATACTACTGATTATATATATATTTTTTAAAAAGGTAGATTAGCAGAGTTTTTTTTTATTTTACTAGTGCAATATCAAAAATAGACAATTTCAGTGAAGCAGATGGAGTAATTTAATATAAATTATTATTAAATTACAATATATTTTATACTCCGATTGTTCTATAAAAAATAGTTTCACTTTCTTTTTTGTTTGTCCAAAATATTGTTGACTTACTATTTTTACACTATAATTTCGTCAAAAAAGAGAGAAACTATTTTTACACTATAATTAGCTTGCAAATCATTTTATACTTTTATTCTATCATCTTATTATCAATAATGTTTTATTTAACTTTTCATATTTATTTTAATGAAAATTATTTTAACCCTTATAATATTTAATATTGTTCATTTAATATTTTTCATTTGTCAAATTTATTATTTATAATTTAGAATTCTCATCTTATACTGATGTTAGTTTCAAAAAAAAAAAAAAAAATCTTATACTCATGTTAACCATAGATTGATTCTTGTAATAATAATTAGTAACATAATATAAATAAAGGCTATAATAAAAAATAATAAAAAAATTATCTTGATGACTATAATACCCAACTTTCTTAATTTGTTGGACGTGTTTAAAATTTTGAAAAAATTACCAATTTTTTTTTTATAGCAATTTACACAGTTTACCAAAATTTAAATATATTTTTTAAATTTACGGATAATTTTTCGTATTTTCATTTGTACTGAAATTCTTTTTATCACTATCAATTAATAATGGCTCGATTCTTCTACTCTCCTCAATTCTGTCCTTCTCTTGAACTTCTTTCGCAAAATTAACGAAGCATTAGCCATTAGGGAGGGAGAAAAAGATGATTTCGGTTAAGACTGCGATTGGTTGTTGAAGAGATGTTTGTTGCTTCAACTTCCATGACTTCTTTTTTTTTTCTTCTACCGAGTCATTTGCTCATTCAATCATTATTTGTATATGGCTGTTGGATTAATTATTTAAATTTGTTTATTTATTTTTTTAAGTTTTTTTCTGTGTTATTATTGATTTTTTTTTTGTTCTTTATTTTTTTTTGTGAAAATCACTAAGATATTCTTAAAGTATACAAAATATGATTTCCGGTTAAGGCTTCGATTGGTTGTTGAAGAAGTGGATGTTGTTTCAACTTCCATTACATCTTCTTCTTATTCTTCTTCTACTGAGTCATTTGTTCATTCAATCATCTTTTGTTATAGCTGTTGGATTAATTATTGAGTTTGTTTATTTACTTTTTTGAGTTTTTCTGAATTATTGTTGATTTCTTTTTTGTTCTTTTTTTTGTGAAAATCACTAAAATATCCTCAAGGTTTCCTCAAAATATACTGGAGATATTCTCATATAATTCCTCAAAGTATACTGAAATAACCTCAAGGTATTCCCGTGGAATTTCCAAAGGTATACCGAAGTATCCTTAATGTATATCCAAGATATTCTTGAAGTAATCCTAAGGAATTCCCAAGGTATACTCAAGCTACCCCCAAGGTATATCCAAAGTATTCCGAAAAGGTATATCAAACTGTTTATTTGAGATTTTGTGATATTTTGATTGAATTTCTTCTTCTTCAATGATTTAATTGTTCTTGTTCTTTTGTTTTTTTTGTTGTGAAAATTGAATCAAGATATCTCCAATATATACCTAAAGTATGCCGAAAATATACAATCTAAGCATATTTTGGAGTAATTTTGAGATTTATATATTGTTGTATTTTACAATGTTTACTTAAGATTTACTTAAAAATTACCCAAAGGTTTACCCAATATTTTTTCAAGATTTACCCAAAGTTTACCATAAAATTAATAAAAATTGAAGTTTTAAAAGTTTTATCAAAAATTTATTTAAGTTTTATTCAACTTATACTCAAGATTTACTTAATGTTTACAACAAAATTAATCAAAGTTGAAGTTACATAAGGTTTACCCTAAATTTACCTAAGATTTATCTAATGTTTATCCAATGTTTACCATCTATCAAGTTAATCCCTCAAATAAAAATTACTAAAGATCTACCCAAAGTATACTAAAGTAAATAACCTTAATTAAGTTAATTAAATACAAATTTATATATTTTTTTAATTAAGGTTTGTCCAAGATTTATTTTGATAATTAAGTTAATTAAATTCAAATTTATATATATTTTTTGTAATTAAGTTAATTAAATAATGATTAAAAATAATTAAATGTATATAAAAAGACAAATGGTGGTTACACAAATTAATAAAATTTTTAATCCATGTTTAAAATAGACTTAATTACATGAAAAATCATGAACTTTACATTTTGTCATAATTATATCTAATTCTATTTTTGTAACAAATTTAGCTCCGGTATTATTGAACGACGCTCTAAATTTAGCTGACGCTGACATGTATTACTTAATCAAATTCAATCCGATAACATATCAAAATAATTTGGCAATCCACGTCAAGGTCAACAAGGTTTTGGATGTGGTTTAACGATATCAAGACAAAATTTATTACGAAAATAGAAATTCATCTAATTAAACTCAAATTTTTAAAGAATTATATATAATTATAATAAAATGCCAAGTTTATAATTTTTTAAGTAATTAAGCTTTTAAAATATGAAAGATGACTTTTTTTTTATCTTAATTAAATAAAAAAAATATGTTAAATACAATCTAATAATTGAAAAGAAAAAAGAAAATTCCAATAAAATTAAAAATAGATAAAATGAGAATTAAAACACCGATAAAGTTTTAAAAAACCTGTAATCGACATAATTTCTCCTTATTTCTATTGTTGTAGTTTCTGACATTCTGTAATTTCTTGTTCACAATCCAGTAAGCTCAAGATCCGTCTTACACCCAATCCAAAGAAGAAAAACGACACAATCTCTATATAAGATAACCATTTAGATTAGCTACAACTCGTAAAATTAAGCCAATCATGGTTGTGAATTGCAGAGGAGTGTTAGAGTGACTGTAGGGATTTGTGATTAGCAAGATTCAAGGAGATATGTATATAAAGGAGTAAAATTAGTTGATAGTCTTGATTTTTTTCTTGTATTACAAAACTTCCTTAATAGTAATGTAAATCTATTTATATAAAGGTACCTTCCTTAAGAGAAAAAAAAAACAGAAAACTTTTTCCTTCATATCTTAGATTTGAACATGGTATCAAAGCATACCTCAATCCTATTCCATAAAACTACCAATACAAATTGATCAAACCCTATCTTTGCCTCCTTCTAATTGGTCTTGAAACAAGAGACCAACTATGGCAGAAGAAAAAACTGCTATTATCCCTATGAACCAAAATCCAATCTCAATCGAAAACAACTTACCATTTAGCTTTAAGCTAAATGATACAAGCTTCAAAATCTAGTCACGTATGATTGAAGTCCATACTGCAGGACTAAATAAACTTGGCTATTTGAATGGATAGACTCTGAAGGTGGGGGAAGAAACTTCTGGCTATTCAAAATGGTGTGTTAAAGATGCAATCATGCGGGGATGGCTATTAAAAACTATGGAACCATATCTTCTAGGCTTGTTTATTGATTTACCTATAGTTAAGGAAATTTGGGATAGTGTCACACAAACCTTTTATGATGGGGCTGACAAATCTCAATATTATGAACTACGCTGCAAAGCTACAAGAATGAGGCAAAATGGATATCTGATCCACCTTTATTATGCTGAGTTAAATAATATACGGCAACAGATTGATAAATGACGTCAAATCCTGATGGTGTGTTCCATAAATCTTCGAACCCGACAAGATGAAATGAAGAAGGATCGAACATATGATTTTCTTGCAAGACTAGACGAGTTGTTTAATGCTGTTATGAGTGATCTTCTTCGTATGAAACCTGTTCTAGGCATTTAGGAATGCTTCAATATTGTTCAGTGAGAATCTCAATAACAAGTCACCATGCTCGGAAAGAAAGATGTTAGCCAATAGCCACACATGGTAATGATTTCCAAGACTGTCTCATCCAACACCTACACTCACCGATTAGTCGAAGATGTTGAAAAGGATAAATTACATTGCAGCCATTGTAATGGAACTTGACATACCAAAGAGACTTGTTTTGAAATTCATGGCTATCCTGAGTGGTTTCTGGAGAAAAGGAAGCAGAATAAAGCACGAAACAATAAACGCTCAGCCCAATCAAAGGTAGCCAATACAAATGATATTGCCCACAATATAGCTACTATTAGGAGTGTGCAAAACTGAACCGAACAGAATGCTTTTCGATTTATTAGGTTTGGTTTGTTCGGTTTTCAATTTATTCGGTTCAGTTTTCTATTTAAAGTTTGGTTTATTCGATTTGGTTCAATTTTAAAATGTTTAAAAACCGATCGAACTTTTATTTATATATATTTTTTAATCATTTATTATAACTTTTAGATAAAAAAAATTATGATTTGTAATATTTTATTTTGATTTATAGTAGGATAAAGTCATAAACTATAAAAATTTATTTTAATTTATGTTAACTAATTTTAATTTGGAGTAATTGATAAAGTTATAATAATTAGTTTTAATTTATATCAATTTATAAAGTTGTGATAATTGATTTTAATTTATAATAATTTATAAAATTATGGTAATTAAATTAAATTTATAATAATTATAGTAGTTGATGAAGTAATGATTATATCAATTTATCATAATTTATGTTATTTTATCTTAATCTATAGTTATATTATTTAATTATAACTTTAACTTATATATTATTTTTGATAAAGTTATGATAATTAATTTAATTTAATTATAATTAATAAGTTATGTTATTTGGTTATAACAATAATTATAATTTATATAAATTTAATTAATTACTTAACAAAACTAATTAAATTGAATCGAACCGAAATATTTTCGGTTCGGTTTGGAATATTAATAGGTTCTGTTCAGTTTTTATAAATTATAATCGGTTCGATTCAGTTTTTATAAATTATAATCAGTTCAAAACTGAACCGAACATATGCACACCCCTAGCTACTATCGCTACATGTCAAAATGATGAAACTAGACTTTGTGAAATTCTCTCTCTAATCAATTGTGTTTCTTTGGATGATTCTACCTCAAACTCAGGTAAAACAAATATGGTTTTTTTTGCATCTTCTACTCAAGATACAAATTGGATTACTGATTTAGGAGCCACTGAACATATGACTTACAACAAAACTCTCTTTCAATATATGAGTTCTCCTACTAAAAACAAAGTTGTGACTGCTAATGGGGAATCCACCCCCACAATTGGAGCAGGATCCATTGCTCTTACTCCCACCATTTCTCTACAGTTAGTCAAATTACGAAACATTTAGATTGCGTTGTATTAATGTTTCCCAATTTTTGCTTACTTCAGGATATTCAGACTCAGGCGATCATTGGGCGTGGTACTAAGAGGAGGGGGTTGTACTATGTGGATGATGTTGCTACAAGTCATGTTCACCAAGTTTATAGTCGCAATGACAATAACTTGAAGAATATATGGTTATGGCATCATCGTTTGGGTCACGCATCCTTTGGGTAATTGAAAAAATTGTTTCCATCTTTATTTTGTTCTGTGTCGATATCTTCTCTAAAATGTGATATTTGCACTTTGGATAAAAGCAATTGTATTTCATATCCTTTAAGTCTAAATAAAAGAATAGTTCATTTTGAGTTGATTCACTCAGATATATGGGGACCAACCCTAGTTACTACTCAATCTGGAATACGATGGCTTATTACTGTTGTTGATGATTGTACTCAAATGACTTGGCTATATACTATACAATATAAGGGTGATGTTTGCATTGTATTCCTAATTTTCTATCACATGGTTCACACTTAGTTTTCTTTGCCTATTAAAGTTGTTTGCTTTGATAATGGTGGAGAGTATCTCAGTTCTGAACTCTCAAAATTTTTTCAAGATAATGGTATTCTTCATGAAACTATTTATCCTCGCACTCCCTAGCAAAACAGTGTTATCGAGCAAAAGAATAGACATATTCTAGAAACTACCAGATCCCTTTTTATAGGTGCTAATGTTCCTCAAAGTTATTGGGCTAATGCAGTAACATATGCAGTTTATCTCATGAACTGAATGTCGTCACAAGTTCTCAATTTTTATACTCCCTTGGAGGTCTTGGCCAGCCATGTTAAAATCCCATCCACATTGAATTTAGATCCACAATTTTTTGGGTATGTAGCATATGTTCATTTGTAAAAGGACCAGCGTACTAAACTTGATCCTTATGTAGTTCAGTATGTCTTTCTTGGGTTCCATCCTCACCAAAAAGGTTACAAATGTTACCATCCATCTACTCGCCACATGTATATTAGTATGGATGTTACTCTATCAGAAACAAAATACTATTTCTTGCCAGATCAATCCATCTCTAGCCTTCAGGGGGAGATACAATATGATGCCTATAACTAGATTGATCTTCCACAATTAAATAGTGCTCCTGAATCAACTCTACCTAGCCATGTTGATGAGAATTCTAGTGAATCAAATGATACAAATATACAAGAAGGAGAATTTGTCTATGAATATAATGAAGCCACCCTTCCCTCTCCTTTAGTACATATCCCAGATCTACTGGATATTCCTGAGGTAAGTACTCCTGCTCTTGAAAACACCACTTCTTCTTATTTGATTTTTGCTCCATCTTACTAATTACCTCCAAGATAAAATCGTGGCAAACCACCTGATAGGTACTCTCCAGATGGGAAAGTAAGATATGCAATTACTCAACATGTCTCTACCCATTGGTTGACACCATATCATCAAGCTTTTGTGAACCAAATGGAGAGTATAAAAATACCCCCAGAAGTTGAGGAAGCTCTAAGAGAACCAAAGTGGGCAGAAGCAATGCAAGCTGAAATGGATGCTCTACAAAAGAATGGCACATGGAATATTGTTCACCTTCCATCTAGAAAAAATCCAATAGGGTGCAAGTGGATATTTACTCTCAAACATAAAGCAGATGGAACAATTGATTGATATAAGGCAAGGTTAGTAGCAAAAGGGCATACTCAGTCATATGATGTTGATTACCAAGAAACTTTTGCTCCAGTTGCAAAGATGAACACTGTCAGAGTCTTATTATCCTTGGCAGCAAATTTTGATTGACTATTGAAACAATTTGATATGAAGAATACTTTCTTGCTTGGGGATTTAATAGAAGAAGTATATATGCATATTCCACCTAGGGTTGAAAATGCTCAATCTAGTGGAATAATGTGTATTTTAAAAAAAAGCTTTTTACAGTCTAAAGCAATCTCTAAAGGCATGGTTTAGAAGGTTCACAGATGCTATGAAAAGAATTGGATATTATCAAGGAAATTCATATCATACCCTTTTTATCAAACACAATAATGATAAGGTCACACTACTTATTGTTTATGTAGATGACATGATTATAACTAGAGATGACAAAGATGAAATGAAGATACTACAAGAATACTTTTCTTTTGAATTTGAAATGAAGGATCTAGGAGGCTGAAATATTTTTTGGTAATTGAGGTTGCAAGGTCCAAATATGATATTTTCTTATCACAAAGAAAGTATATTCTAGATCTTTTATCTGAAACTAGTATGCTTGAATGTAAACCAATGGAGACTCTTTTTGTTCAGAATCATTGCCTTACTATTTATCCTGATCAAATTCCAAGGAATAAGGAAAGATACCAACAATTGGTAGGGATGTTAATTTATTCATCTCATACTCGTCCAGAAATTACTTATGCAGTTAGTGTGTTAAGTCAATTTAAGCATGCACCAAGTGGAGACCACATGGTTGCTGTAATGAGAATCTTGAGTTATTTAAAAGGTGCTCCAGGAAGAGGATTGAGCTTCAAGAAGTATGGGCATATGGAAGTGAAGGGATATACTGATGTAGATTAGGCAGGAAACATAACTGATTGACGGTCTACCTCGAGGTATTTTACTTTTGTTGCTGGAAATCTTGTTACATGGCGAAACAAGAAATAAAATGTAGTAGTTAGGTCTTCAGCAGAGGCTGAATATAAGGGCATGGTTTATAGGATGTGTGAACTATTATGGCTCAATATATTGCTTATTGAAATAGGTTTCAAACCTAAAGAACCTAAGTTGTTGTATTGTGACAATCAAGCAACTTAAGAAATAGCTAGTAATCTGGTGTAGCATGATAAAACTAAGCACATTGAAGTGGATCCAATTTTATCAAGGAAAAGTTGAATATGGAATTGATAGATCTTCCATTTGTAAGATCAAGTGAGCAACTAGCAGGTGCTCTCACACATGCAGTTTTACCTGAATTGTTTCACAAATCACTAAGCAAGTTGAGCTTAGAAGACATCTTTGTGTTAACTTGAGGGAGAGTGTTAGAGTGACCGTAGAGATTTGCGATTAGCAAGATTCAAGGAAATATGTATAGAAAGGAATAAAATTAGTTAATAGTCTTAAATTTTTTTCCAGTATAAAAAAACTTCCTTAATAGTCATGTAAATCTGTCTATAAAGGCTACTTAAGAGAAAAAAAACAGAAAACTTTTCCCTTCGTATCTTAGATTTGAACAAGGAGTTATTGCATTGTTGGTACTAATAAATGCAACCATAGTAGCCAAGGCATCAATTTCGGCTTTTGCCTTTGTTCAGGACATTATCAGCTCCCAAAGGATTGTCTTCTTCTCCAAATCCTACTATCCATATGCTCTAATTTCCTCTCTTCATTTTTCCCCCGATTTCAGACATTGATTAGGGTTTTGTTACTGGTATTGGTAATTGACAAATATGGTGTTTTCTCTTGGATTGCTTTCTCATGCAATTAGGTTAAACATAAACCAAAATCTTAGTTTCTTAAGCATCAATTAGCCATACAAAAATGATGAATCTTTGTTTTGTTTTCTCCTATCACAGTAGGTATTGCTTGCGTGCCAACCTCATATTCAGTGAACGAGCAACCTTATATTGTGGAATTAGATCTTCGAGGTATCTATTAGCTGCATTTTTTTTTTACATTGATTGATTTTTTTTTTTAAAATATGCAAAATGTTTTCAAAATGGTTTTTTTTTTTTTAATTTGCTCAGATGATGGAGCTCAAATTCAGTATGTTCTTCTGGATCTAGTTGGTCAACGTACTGTTCCACAAGAATTTCTCAATGGCAAGCATATTAGTGGCTGTGATGGTAAGCTATTGTTATCTTTGCAATCTTTTTCTTTGAAATTTTCCTTTCTTCGGTGTGCGAGTCACTTGGTGCTTACTCTTGTTTCTTCATTTTACTTGCGTTATTTGATTAACAAATTTGCTTTTCAGACCTCATAGCTGCTGTCTAGACTGGTCAATTGCAGAAACTTCTGGCAACATATTAACAAAGTTGTAGAAAGTCATGAGCCAACAGTCTCTGAAGTTAAGCTACACTTGGTCATTGAAAATATTTTCAGAGCTTTAAATAATATCTATGTTGAGAGAATATTTTACAGCTCATGGCACCAACACTTATGATACTACATTTCATTATAGTTCTTCACATACCAATGAACAATTGAGGGGAGAAATTCCTTCACATGAAGGTTTGGCCAATAAGGATCCGTAGATTGATAATTTATGACCAATAACTTTGTTCAATGTAATTTTCAGGAAGTCAACGCGTCGGAGGCCTTGTAATGGCCGCTGCTGCCAACCATTTAACACCTGTGACTCTAGAGTTGGGCGGAAAAAGTCTTGCCCTAATTGACATCAGCACCCTTTCCTCTGATATGAAGGTTAATTGTCATATTTTTGGACTTGAAATTTCACAGTTATGAAATTTACTATGTTCCTCCAAGATTACTTGATTTAGTAACAATGTAATTGTTCACAGGGCTCACAATTTTTCAGGTACTAATCGATTTTATTGGTGTGTTTGATTCAATTAGGTAACATAATTATTAAAGGCACAATGAGCACTAAGGCGCTAAGCAGTCATAGGTATAGGTGCGCATTTGACTGACATGAGGCACAAAAATAAAAAATAATTAAAAAAAATTATAAATTTTATTATTAGACTATTAGAAAGGTGATATAATATTATAAATATTTAAATTCAAAATACATAAATTATAACAACAAAATATAAACACATATACAAAGAAGAAGAAAAATTTAATCAAGGTTCGATATTCTAAACATGAAGCTCATAGGCTTACTAAATATACAAGAATCTTAAACTTGCTAATATTGTATTTAATAAGTTATAACACTTATCAATTATAAATTATTATAGTAAAGTACAATTAATCTTGCGCCTAAATTATGTTGTTCAAATTGCCTTTGTGGTATTATACGGATGCTTGTTGGTGTATTAAGTTTTTATTTAACATAAATAAGTTGTTCTGTTTCCAAATAGACTCATTAAGGAGGATTCTTCAAAAATTCTTCGGCGAAACCCGTAAGAATCCATTAGCATTAGTAAAATTGGGAACAAGAATAACTTTGATAGATTACACAATCTTATAAAAGATCCTCTTATTGCAGCTTCAATTGTTCTTGATGGTTCGATATATGAAGAACATATGTAAGTTTCTTAATGAATTTCTAATCTTTGAACTTCAAATTCTTAAGTAAATTTCTGATGCTTGAAATCAAAATCTTGCAGGTTCATTGAGCCAACAATCTCGTTGAATCCGCCACTTGATTCAGAACTTATGACAGAAGAAATATTTGGCCCCTTCCTTCCAATTATAACAGTAAAAATCATTTTTTTTTTCCTGAATTAGTTTTATTCCACATTATCACTAAATTTCAATTTGTAAGCTTTGGATTCTTTCTATTTGTATTATGCAGTTGAATAACATTCAAGAAAGTATTGAATTCATCAACTTGAGGGACAAACCTCTGGTGATATATGCCTTGACAAAGGATGAAACATTCAAGAAACAAATTTTAACCCAAACATCCTCAGGAACGGTGGTTTTCAATGACACTATGGTTCAGGTGATAATGCACTAATCCCATTATCTTACTTATTTGCAAAAAGTCACATCTTTTGGTTCCTGGAGAATAGCATTTTCTTTCTATCGAGTCCCTGACTTTTTATTATGTACTATCATAAGGCGCACCTTGGTGTTTGTCTCATTTTGCCATTTAGCCACCCTAAAATGTTTTTTTGTCTAATTTGCTCTCTGAATTCAGTTTTTAGTTCATATTGCCCTCTTTCATTTTAAAAAGATATAACCTCCTGCCCCTAATGCTAACATGTCCCTATGAGGTGAATTTCAATCACGGTACTCTAATTATATAATTTGTAATAACTCAATACCTGAAAGATTATTTATAATACAAAAGTATTCAAATTATGTAAATTGTAACAACTTAACACCTCAAAAATTATTTGTAATACAAAAGTATTTCAGCTTTTATTTTGTAATACAAAAGTACCTCAACTTTTATTTTGTAACTAAATAGTACTTCTGTTTTAACTGTTAATCTTCCTAACATACGAGTGATATAAAATATCCACATCAGATAAATTTTAATTAAAAAAATTGGCTATAATATCCACATCAGATAAATTTCAACTTTGCTAACTGGGTATTACAATTAATTTTATTTTTATTAAAATTTATCTGGATATTTCATGTTATACTTCTGATAGAGAGACTAATGGGGTGTTTGGGAATACTGTTGAGTGTTTCAAAAGCAAGTTTTGAATTTTTTGATTTAATTAACTAATTTTTATTAATTTTTTATGAATTATTTTTTTTTCAATTCTACTTCTGAAAAAAACATCTATTTATATGTGTTTACAAAAAAACAATTTTCAAAACTCAAAAAAGTTAAAAATATAATTTTTTTTTTAATAGCATTTTTTCCAAACACAATGTTAAACGAGTCATAATAGCTGAAAACAAAAGTACTATTTAATTACAAAATAAAAGTTAAGATATTTTTGTATTACAAATAATGTTTGAGGTGCTGAGTTGTTAAAATTTATATAATTGTGGTATTTTTGTATTACAAATAATATTTGAGGTACTGAATTGTTACAATTTATATAATTGAAGTACCATTGGCGTAATTTACTCATCACTATGCCATGTTAGCATTTAACATGGCAATAATGATAACATGGTATGATGATATGTCAGCATTGGAGACGGAAAATTACATCGTTCTAAAATACAAGTAGATAATATGAACCAAAAACTCAATTCATGTGATAAATTGGACTATATGTAGGGTTAAATGACAAAAATGGACAGATACAAAGGGTTATATATGACTTAATCCTTAGTAAACTATGATTGATGAGAATGAACTTTGATATTTGCAGATTTATGTGATGAATTGCCATCTGGAGGAGTTGGGCAATGTGGAATGGGAAGGTATCATGGAAAGTATTCTTTTGATACATTCAGCCATGTAAAAGCAGTGATGCACAGAGGTTTCTTCCGAGAGATAGAGCCCAGATATCGTCCATGGAATGATTTCAAGTTAAAGTTTATCAGATTAGCTTTGCATTTAACTATGTGGGATTACTTATGCATATGCTGGGACACAAAAACAAGTCTTGATTGCATTTGTTCTACTTCCTTGAAGAGAAATGTTACTTATCGCAACATTTTTTGTCCTGACTTATCCTAGTACTTTTTGTCCTTAAAATACTTGCATTTTGAAAGCAAGTCGAATTAAACAAGTGGTTAAATGAATAAAATACAAATATTTTATGTCAATTGAAACAAGTTGACAAAAACAAGTCTTGATTGCATCATTTATTCTACTTCTTTGAATTAACTGACTGCATTGAAAATAAATGAATTCACGTTCTACTCTTACTATTTTGCTATTTAAAAAATAATTGTGTTCATAATTTTTCTTATACTAAGAAGTTAGTGGTGAAAAAAAAATACAGAGAAAATTTTTATAAAAAAAATTGTACCGATGAAATTATTGTCTATTTTATGAAAATAATATAACTTTCAATTCTATATACCCTTTACTTTAATAAATATTTCATAATTTTCGAACTGCATGTATAAATTCTTAAATTCTATTAATTTCATGTTTTTTAAAAAAGGTATTACATCTGTTACTTAAAATAGCAGTGATTTTTTAATTTTAGTGCAATACTAAAAGTAGACAATCTCAGTGAAACAGATAGAGTAATTTCATGTAAATTAGTATTAAATTACAGTTTTTGACATTTAAATTACAATATAATTTTATACTCCTTTTGTTCTTATAAAAAAAGAGATTATTGCCAAAAATAATATAAACTTTTAAGATTATATCAAAATTAAATTGTATTTTCTATTTTTTCATTTAAATATATAAACTTTTAAAATTTTATTAAGTCATGAATTCCAACAAAATTTTGTTGACATGACATAAAATTCCGACGAGATTGAAAATATTGTGTTTGATTAGAAAAGTGAGTCATATTACAAACTTTAAAGAATTATCGTTTTATTTTTTCTAAAATTTTAAAATCTAAACCTCTCGTTAAATTTAAAAATTAATAAATATAGTTGTCATATTTTAAGAGTTGTTTGGATAGAAAAGTAAAAAGAAACAAAAATTTTACTATCAGCATAATTTCACCTAAGAGATTTAGATTTTAAAATTTTAGAAAAAATAAAAATAATGATATTGTAAAGTTTTTAAGATAATTTAGATTTCTAGTCAGTATAGCATTTTTAATATCACTAAAATTTTATGTTATAGCAACAAATTTTCATTAGAATTTGATAAAGTTTTTAAAATTTATGTATTTAAATAAAAAAAATATAAAATACAATTCAATTTTGATACAACATTAAAAATTCAAATTATTTTTGACAATATTCTCTATAAAAAAATAGTTCCAAAATATAGTCCACTTACTATTTTTACACTATAATATAATTAGCTTGTGAATTGTCATTTATACTTCTATTCAATTACCTTATAATTAATAATTTTTTATATTTTTTTCAAATGAAAAATTATTCTAACCTATATAACATGTAATATTGCTGATTTAGCATTTTTTATTTGTCAAATTTTATTAATGGTCATTAAAATTCTCATCTTATACTAATGTTACTTATAGTTTTGATTTTTTTTGCCAAAATGGCAAATTTGCCCTTATAGTGCGAAAAGGGTAAATTAACCTATAAAATATAATTTAGTAAAAATTATTCTCTAAACTTTCAACTCTTGACATATAAGTCTTTAAATTTTTTCATTGTCAATAATATAAATCCATTCTATTCGAGTTGATTCGTTCTTGCAAAACGACGTCGTTGTACTTTTTTTTTTAAAAATCAAAACGATGTCATTTTAATGTGATGTAAAAAAAAAAGTCTAAAATAACAAATTTACCTCTAAATTATGTTTTATAGTATGAGTTAACCCCTAAACTATGACATATTGCAAATTACTCCATATTTAATACAAAATCAGGTTGTTTTGAGAGGATTTTTTTAATATAATTTGATAAAATTAATATAGAATTTTCTTAATATTATTTTAATATATTAATTATTAATATAAATTAAATAATTATAATTAATATTAAATTAATAATAATTGCAATGTTTATATTAATAATTAATTATAATTATTAAATTATATTAATTATAAAGTAATATAATTTTTTATTTTAATTTATAAGAAATTAATTATTAAATTAATATATTTTTTATATTAACTATTAATTAATATTAATACTTAATTATAATTATTAATTTATGAATAATATATATTTTATATTAATTATTAATTTATAATTAATATAAAAAATTGATTTATAATTATTTAATTTAATTTATAATAAAAATATTTCATTTTCATAAATATCTTTTATTTTATTATATATTTCAATTTAGAGTATAAAATATAGAAATTTTAAATTTCAAAACGACACCATTTTAAGTTATTAATGTTTAGATTTTTTTTTTTAAAATTTTTTCTCCAAAATGAAGTCATTTTGTTTTATTTTTTTTTTAATTCTGCCTTTCAAAACGACATCATTTTATAGTAAATAGAGTGGAATTTGTACTAAGTCATAATTTAGGAGTTAACTTATACTATAAAATATAATTTAAAAGCAAATTTGCCATTTTAGCTTTTTTTTACATCATACTAAAACGATATCGTTTAATTTATAAAAATACACCAAAATAATATCATTTTGCATGAACCGAGTCAACTCAAATATAGTGCATTTACGGCTTTGATAGTGAAGAAGTTTAGGAATTTATATGTTCCGAATTCAAAATTTATGAAATAATTTGTATTAGATCATATTTTAGAGATTAATTCACATTGTAGAGCATAATTTCAGGGCTTATTTATGCTTTTGGCTTTTTTTTTTTTTTTTGAAAGTAGTTATAGTTTTGATCATTGCAACAATAATTGTAAAAATTTTATCATGTAACTACAATATCTAACTTTCTTAATTTATTAGAATGGATAAAAAACAATTAATATTAATTGATAATTATAATATGTCAACTATTTTAGAATAAAAATAAAAACCTAAAACGACATCTACATCTGAAAGGAAGGATTATAAAAGAAAATTTTCAATTATTTACATATATCCAATATTAGGTGAATTTCACCTACCGTATTCAAATTATATAATTCATAACAATTTAGTATCTAAAAAATTATTTGTAATACAAAAAAACTTAAATTATGTAAATTATAACAACTCAGTATATCAAAAATTATTTGTAACACAAAAGTATCTCAATTTTTATTTTGTAACTAAATAGTACTTTTATTTTTAACTGTTATTCTCTCTAATATAAGTGTGATATGAAATATTTACATCGAATAAATTTTAATAAAAATAAAATTAGCTATAATATCTGGATCAAATAAATTTCAATTTTACTGACTGAGTATTACAACTAATTTTGTTTTTATTAAAATTTATCTGGATATTTCGTGTTATACTTCAGTTAGATAGACTAAATAGATGTTTGGAAGTGCTGTTGAATATTTCAAAAGAATTTTTTGAATTTTTTGATTTAATTGTCTAATTTTTTAAATTTTTTTGAATTGTTTTTTTTAAATTTGTTTATGGAAAAAATATTTATTTATCGGTGTCTATCAAAAATAGTTTTCAAAATTAAAAAAAATAAAAAATAAATTTTTTTTTGAAAAATTATTTTTTTCAAATACTATACTAAATGAGCTATAATAGTTGAAAATAAAAGTATTATTTAATTATAAAATAAAAATTAAGATATTTATATATTATAAATAATATTAAAAATATTAAATTATTATTATTTATATAATTAAAATATATTTATATTATAAATAATTTTTAGAATATTCCATTGTAATAATTTGTATAATTGAGATAAAAGTTAACCATCCATCCAGTGCAGGGTTGGCAAGTCAAAACTCAAAACTACTAGAAGGGTCAACATTTATAATCTTGCTACGCTTTTTATGATTATTTGTTTAGAAATAAGATTGCAAAAGTTTGAATGGCAGCGCAATATCATCAGCCCATCGTATGGTACACGTCACCGATACACAGCCGTCACCCAACGATAAATGCCTCAACCCGGATGGGGTCGGCCATGAGAGATCTGAGCCTCAACCGAATTTCATCGGCCAATTTTATTGCTCTGCTTGCCCCTTTTCAAGCTTCAAAGTTATTCTTCCGCATCCCTTTTCATTCCCAACAACACATGGCCACCAATAATAATCTGGCCGCAGAAGATATAAACAAGAAACAAGCAGAGCACGAAGAAAAGAAATCGCCTCCGCCGCCGCCTCCGGAGAAGCCAGAATCTGGAGATTGTTGCGGTAGCGGATGCGTGAGGTGCGTTTGGGATGTGTATTATGAGGAGCTTGAGGCTTATAACAAGCTGAATAAATCGGATTCCAATTTCGCCGATTCGAAGCAATCCTGATACGACATAATTTATTCCATTTTGATTTTTGAAGATGTGTGATTTTGTCAATGAATTATTATCAATCAATTTTTATATATAATTTGTTTTTTTTTCTTTTTATTTTTTACTTAATCTCCCTTACCTCGCTTTATTGATCATTGACTCACCAACGCATTGGGTTGGGCCTTAGAGTTCTTTCTGTTGCCCGTAGTTTCTGTAATTTCTTGTTCGCAATCCAGTAAGCTCAATATCCGTGTTACGCCCAATCCAAAGAAGAAAAGGGACACAATTTCTATGTAAGATATTAATTTCGATCAACACCACCTCGTAAAATTGAGTCGACCATGGCAGTGAATCGGAGAGGAGTTGCTCTGTTGTTGGTATTAAGAAATGCAGCCATGGTAGCCAGTGCATCAATTTCAGCTTCTGCCTTTGTCCACGACGTTATCAACTCCCAAGGGATTGTCATCTTCTCCAAATCCTACTGTCCGTACGCTCTAATTCCCTCTCTTTTCTTTGATTTCAGACATTAATTAGGGTTTTTTAATTGGTATTGGTAATTCAGAAATTTATATGGCGTTTCCTTTTGGATTGCTTTCTCCTGCAATTAGATTAAACATAAACCAAAATCTCGGTTTCTTAAGCATCAGCCATACGGAATGATAGAATCTTTGTTGTCTTCTCTTGGGTGAATTTCATCAAAGTTAATCCAATTATATAATTTCGTAATAACTTAGTACCTAAAAGATTATTTGTAATATAAAAGTATCTCAATTAGCTAACTCGGTACTTAAAAGATTATTTGTAACACAAAAGTACCCTAATTATGTAAATTATAACAATTTAGTATTTATGTAACTAAATAGTACTTATATCTTCAACTATTAAAGTTTATTTAGCATTGTGTTTGGAAAAAATATTTTTCAAAACAAAAAATTGTATTTTTAACTTTTTTTAGTTTTGAAAACTATTTTTGGTAAATATAGATAAATAGATATTTTTTTCAGAAGTATATTTGAAAAAAAATAATTCATAAAAATTTTAAAAAATTAGTCAATGAAATCAAAAAAATTCAAAACTTGTTTTTGAAACACTTAACATCACTCTCAAACACCCCTTAGTTTTTTTAACAGAAGTATAACATGAAATGTCCTGATAAATTTTAATAAAAACAAAATTCGTTATAATATACAGTCAGTAAAATTGAAATTTATTTGATGTGAATATTACATTTAATTTTATTTTTATCAAAATTTATTTGATGTAGATATTTTATATCACACTTATTTTAGAAAGCCTAATATTTAAATACAAAAGTACTATTTAGTTACAAAATAAAAGTTGAATTACTTTTGTTTTACAAAATAAAAATTGAGGTACATTTGTGTTACAAATAATTTTTCAGGTACCAAGTTGTTACGAGTTAGATAATTGAAGTACTTTTGTGTTACAAATAATTTTTTAGGTACCAAATTATTACGAGTTATACAATTAGAGAACCGTCGTGAAATTCACTCCTCTTGTCACAATAGGAATTGCTTACGTGCCAAGCGCATATTCAGTGAACTAAATGAGCAACCTTATGTTGTGGAATTAGATCTTCAAACTATCTATTGGCTACATTTTTTTTTTTTTTCATTGATTGATTCTTTTTTAAATATGTGAAATGTTTTTTTTTTTTTTGGGAATTTTTTATAAATACTAAAAATAATTACAACTTTACCTTGACAATTTTAACGAAAAATACTTTCTATAATTGCACCAGCAACTCCTATATGTCTTGAGTGTATCTCAGAAATACCTTCAATCTAAAACAATTGTGAACAAAAGTTATAAAATTCAGTATGCCTTGGACATATTTTGGATATATATTGGTGATACATTTAGCCTAAAACAGTTGTTAACAAATGCTATAAAAGTTCAGTATACTTTGGGCATACCTTGAATATATTTTGGGGATACCATCGTCTTAAAACAGTTGTGAACAAAGGCTCTAAAGTTCAATATGCCTTGGATATACCTTGGATATATCTTGGGAATACTTTCGGCATATGGACAACAGTCTATAAAGTCCAGTATACCTTGAGTATATTTTGGGGATATTTTCGGCCTAAAACAATTGTGAACAAAGGCTATAAAGTTTGATATACCTTGAGTATACCTTGGGTATATATTGGGAATACTTTCAGCATATGGACAACAATCTATAAAGTCCGGTATATCTTGGATATATCTTGGGGATATTTTCAGCCTAAAACAGTTATGAACAAAGACTATAAAGTCCGGTATACCTTGGATATATTTTGGAAATACTTTCAGCATATGGACAATAGTCTATAAAGTCCGGTATATCTTGGTCACATCTTGGGTATATCTCGGGGATACCTTCGGCCTAAAATAGTTGTGAACAAAAGCTATAAAATCCGGTATACCTTGGGTATATATTGGGTATATTTTTGAAGAATAAAAGATAATTGATGATTAATAAACAAATGCATACATTTTACTAGATCCAGCAATCTTCAATAAACATCTAAACCTAATTATACAGCTTCAATTTTCTCCATTTACTGTGCTTAAAGCCCTTCTTCATCTTCTTCTTGGTATCTAAATCGCAGATTGAAAAACCAAGGTGCTCTACTTCTTCAGCTCTTATTGCGGCGAATTCAACTCAAGCGCGATATTGCCGACATCGAAATCAGTGATTTGTATAATAAAGAAATCTTGTTTTACTTATTCTTCTTTGTTTTCTTAGTGTTTTTCATTTTAGCTGATCTTTGCAAATGAAATAGAAAAAAAAAAAGTAAGAAAGAAAAAAATTTCGGTACAAATGAAATTTTACAAAACTGACATTAAAACTGAAAAAAAATTAAAATTTAGGTAAATGGTGAAACTTTCTCCTTTTTTTTCTTTAATTTGCTCAGATGATGGAGCTCAAATTCAGTATGTTCTTCTGGATCTAGTTGGTCAACGTACTGTTCCACAAGTATTTCTCAATGGCAAGCATATTGGTGGCTGTAATGGTAGGCTGTTGTTATCTTTTTCTAGGAAAATTTCCTTTCCTGGGTGTGGGAGTCACTTTGTGCTTACTCTTGTTTCTTCATTTTACTTGCGTTGTTTGATTAAAAATTTTCCTTTTCAAACCTCTCATCTGCTGTCGAGAGAGGTCAATTGCAGAAACTTCTGGCAACAGATTAACGGAGTTGTGGAAAGTAATGAAACAGCAGTTTCTGAAGTTAAGCTACATTTGGTCATTGAAAACATTATCAGAGCTTTAAGTAATATCTATGTTGAGAGAATATTTTTGCAGCTCATGGCACCAACACTCGTTGAAGTGTAAGTCCATCAGCTGGAAAATCTGATCTTCAGCTATGTAAATCAAATAATAGTATGCTTCTGTAGTTTTTTCATATAGTCCCTTCTCAATGTGAAGTTGAGAAGCTTTTATGGTACTAAAATTCATTATAGTTCACATACCAATGAATTATTGAGTGGAGAGATTCTTCATACGAAGGTTTGGTTACTGAGGATCAGTAGATAGATGATTTATGAGCATCATGTCTCCTTAGTGTGATGAAAACTATGTAAGGTTAAGCAGAATGTTTTCTAAGAAGGGGGAACTAGGTCTTCTAAGGCAGCTTAAAACTCCTTAGTTTTGACATGGTTCTGTGCACACACTGTTTGAACATACTGAAAGTTGAGTCTTCCTTTTTCACAGCTTATTTTTATTGTCATTTTGGGGAATTCAATTTTCTTAGGCTGATCGAATTTGTGATGCTTGTATAGTTAATATAGATTGAATTTGAGAAATCAGACTCGAATCTATAAGTATTATTATTTCATTTCGCTGGAAATTATTCCTTGACTGAAAAGTAGAGCCGAAATACATTGCATCCGGGTTTGCATCTAAGTTTCTAGCAGGGAAATTCTTCAACTGGCCAATTGTAACGCAGTTGATTGACTTTCTGTTTGACATAACAAATACATGTATTTGCATTTGAGCAGAGGATGTTACGTCTCTAAAGTGAGCAGAAAATCAAAATGGCTGGTCTGTAAAATTTCTTTGAGCAAATGATATTTCCTATGCTATCAGGAAGAAGCTGAAAATGTTGTTGGCCGCCAATCGCCTTTTTGTGCGCTGAGGAGACCTTCTTGGTCCTTAGAGAAAGTTAGATGAACCTCCCATCGCAGTGACTTCAACAGGTTCTCAACTTCCCCTATTGTGCTGGACTCATCACGAACTATCAGTTTACCACCAGGTCTCACAATCCTATCAACCTCTACTATAACTGGAGCAAGATTGCACCTGCAAATAACGAGGTCCAGTTTGGTCATCGAACTGAAAATATGGAATTGGTGGCAATGCGCATTCTTTGTGTAATATTACCTTTTCTTGAGCGTCGAGAAGAGATGATCAGCATGAAGGAGATCATAAGTTCGAGGGTAAGTGTTGAATGATTCACACCAATCATGGTATATACCAAAAAGGCCTCTCTCGAATATTATTGGAAGTGTATCTGGAGAGTTCACATTCACTACATTTAAGACCCATACCTTAAGGTCCTTCAGAGCTGCTGCAAACCTATGCATAAAACGTAGCTTCTATATCAGCAGTTTATCTCATAATCCTACTAATAACAGAACAAACAATATTCATGTTATCATATCTTTACCCTCCATAAACAGCTCTCATGTCCATAATATTTCTCACATTGGACCAACTGATGCCTAATCCTTTCATGTAGGAGTTGTGCACCACATGTTGCCAATGTGCATAATCTGTGGCAAAATCCTGCGGAGCTGGTTTGCCATAGATCCCCATTTGAGAGCTATTTAGCCAATATGGAGGTGTCTGTATCCTACGTGGCCAATCCTCTGGCCATCGAGTTCCTCTCTCATGTTTTCCAACCGGCACTCGATGCATGCATGCCTGAAGAGGCACATACCTGAAAATATACAACGCCAGAATGACTCACCGTTTTGAGTAATAATTAACGAAAATCAAGATTCCTATTTTGTTAATGAAATTATTCGCAGTGCTAATACCATGCAGCATTTGGATCATCGTTGCTCTCACACATTGGAGGTTTGTTTTCCTTTCTTCGACTATAGCAACCATTGGTGGTCGGTTTGCGGTAGATGGCAGCACCAATAGAATTAAGTTTGTCCTTCTTGATTGTCACAAGCTCCCAACACATTGATACCGTCAATGCAGACATTGCTTGATAAAAAAAAAAAAAAAGAGATGACAGGTCAGGTCAAAGAAGTTGAAATCAAGTGCTATTTCCTCCTAATAGAATCAGCTAAAGGTTTGAATCTTATTATATGCTATGGATGAAGGTAATTGTTAAAAGAAAAGCATGTTTAGTTAGATGATTCTACCTTTCCATATCTCCACATCTTCTTCGAGCTTTTGGTACACAGGAGTTGCTGACCAAACGAAGTACCCTCCGGGTCTCAGAAGACGATTCAGTTCCAAAAGTAGCATTCCATCTAATGCACATTAAACCAGCAACATTTTCATCTTTAGGTAATGCTGAACTAAATAATAATAATAATAATAATAATAATAATAATAATAATAATAATATGATTATGATGATAAAGAAGAGTTATGACCATCAAGGTGCCAAGGCACTCTACAGCGTGCACAGTGGATGAGATCAAAGACCCTGCTTGGGAATGGAAGTCGCTGAGAACCCATGACTGCTGATATTGCTGGTATTCCTCTCTCAAGGGCAAATTGAACTTGTGCTTCATGTTCATCTTTTGGTGCAAACGACATTGTTAGAACATCTTTATCGAAGAGGTAACCACCAAAGCTAGCAACACCACATCCCACGTCCAAAATCACTCGACTGCGCTTCCCCCATTTAATATTGGGAACGGCCTGCAAACAACAATCTATAATTATGAATATACTTCCCTTTACAGGTGAAAAAAGAAAGAAGAAAAACTTGAATTTACAGAAACTTTTACTCCTTTTGAGTTCATAAAAGTTGAAGAATCTTTAGTACCTGTTGAACAAAGTCAATGTAGTGCATAGCTCCATGAATGAACTGGGTGCCACCTCCTGGGAATGTCAAGAACTCACCTGTCACCTTAAGCCAATTCTGATGTCCCTTCACCTCTGCTAATTTTGTATGAGGTACATTATGATACCATATCTGCCATATCAGAATTGAAAGTCAATTTTTTTTATCTTATTATGCTTTTACAGAAGATTTTTTTAAAATTTTACCTTATCTCGGCTGGTAGGCCAAGTGATGGATCTTTTGTACCCAGTAGGAACTGGAACCAAACAAGTGGGACTCTCCTGAGGACAATGCCTTTCTCGATGCTCGAAGTGTCGAGTAGTTCTTAACTGTTTTATTGCCATCTCGTTGTCCAAACAAGGTATATAATCAGCACCTGCTGTAACATTACATAGTTGCCATGCATATTCATTTTCTTCTTTTCTTCTTTCTTTGTGATTCTCTGACTCTGTTGCTTGAGTTGACCACGATTTCTTTGACTCCTTCGATTCTTTTGGTATCCCTACAGTGGTTCCGGTACCTGGGAGTGATGTTCCGCCGTTGGATTTATCTTCTGTTGTTGTGTCCTGATTTGTTTCTTGAGTTGAAAATGTTTTCTCACTTTGAGATTCCTCTTGGGTTTTCGGGTTGTCCAATTTCGTTTTCAAGTTGTCGGTTTCATTTTCAGATTTTGTTTCCTCACTAATTTCTTTTCCAGGGGATGTCTGATCATCATATTGCTGCTGATGTGGCTGTTCTTCTTGACCTTGTTGCTTTTCCTGCTGCTGCTGTTGGTTTAATTGCTCTTGTTGTTGATCTTGTTGTTGGTCATGTTGTTGCTCCTGTTGTTGTTTCACTCTTTCACGTTGATCCGCTTCTGAAACTTCATTTTGAGGTTCTTTAGTTGTAGTTTGAATTCCAGCGTCTTCTTTCCGTTGTTGTTCTTGCTGTTCTTCATATGATTTCAAATTCTGATTAATTTCCTTATTGCTTTCTGTCTTATGAGTTTCTTGTTCCTGTTGCTGCTGCTGTCTTTCTTGTTCTTGATCTGCTTTTGTTTCTTGTTTCTGAGAATCAAGCGAAGTCTTACCGCTCTCTACATTTTCTTCCTGTACTTCATGGGAAGTTGCACCATTTTCAGAATTCTCCTGGCTACCTTTTTCAGCTTCTTGATGTTGAGTAGTCATTGTGCTTTCTTCAGAAATCTGAGTCTGAGATTCTTTACTCTTGAAATCTTGTGAGTTGTCATCTCCACCAACTACAGCATCTGGTTTTCCATTATTATCATTCTGATCATTAACGTGGCTTTTAGGGTCATCGGATTTAATAGCATCAGCAGGAAGATCACCAGGATTGTCTTCAAAAACCGGTTGAACCTTCTTGCTCTCAGCAGCTTCATTGTTAACATTTTGAACCTCATTGGCAGGAATGTCAAGATGATCAGTGATGGAGGTGACGGAGGCGGTGGTAGTGGTGGCTTGGCTGTTGCGGGTGGTGGTCTGAGGAGGGACTATAGAGTTAGAAGTGAGCATCCATATACCTATAATACATACTGCAACAAAAGCTACAGTTGTAATTGTTGATGTATATGAAGATCCTGAGCTGCTGCGCTTACTGTTTCTTGATCTGCCGATAGGCATTTTCTTTTTCTAATTAGAAAAAAAAAAAAATTCTCTTCAATCGAGGAAATAATGTTCGATAAAGGAACAATGAAGTGAGATTAATCGGAATTGTAAAAGAACAAAACAAAAAAACAAAAGGAGAGATTTCAGCTGTTCTTGTGGAGGAAAATTATCAAAATTATAGAAGTTTTAAGACAGCCAATTAAAATTTCAATGTAGAATTGCTCAAAGATCCTAACCAGTCGGAGCAGGAAATTTTGTTATATTAACAATTATTTACATAAATAGAACAATAAACCCAACAAATTTAGTCCAGTAAAACCAGAGCAAAAAATATTATGAATATATTAATTAATAGACTTTAGCTTAATCAAACCAAAATTAAGAAATTTTGATAACTCAATTTGATCAAAATCTCTCTAGAAATTAACCCAATTGACAAAACACAATTTCATTTAAAAATATTGAGCTTTTATATTTTTGTTTTTACTTTGATACCTATTAAACTATTTTTAAAGGTACAAAAAATTGGCGATGGTAATATACTAAAAATGTTGGAAAGAAAGTTTTGGAGCTATTAACCCAAGGGATATGGACATGCACAAGCATACGACTCGTGCAAAGTTGTTGGTGTTGCGATGTTCATCAATGTGATACTGTGTTGTTTTTCAAGATTTCAGTTTACAGATCGTGTTCTTTTATTAATTCTTATTATTTAGGAAGTAGTGGAACAAACAATGACTTGATTGTTGGACCATGATGTTAGTGATTTGTTGTGATCATAACATAATTTGTTCTCATAATCTTAATAATTTGATTTTAATTTTCCTTAATTATAGGACCTTAATTTTAGTAATTTGATCTTTAGCTTTTCTATATATATGCTGTAATTTTATTGATTAATTAAAGATTTGAGTTTTTTATTCCTTCTTTTTGTTATTCCATTCTTCTCTTTATTTTTTTTTTAAAAAAGTAACAACAATATCCCTAATGTTAATAAAAGAAATATGGGATTACTTGAAGGAGTATGAAGGTGATGAGAGGATAAAGAGCATGCAAGTGTTAAACCTCATCAGGGAATTTGAACTACAGAAGATGAAGGAATCTGAATCCACTAAAGACTATTCAGAAAAATTTCTTGAAATAGCTAATAGGGTCAGACTACTTGGAGCTGAGTTTAAGGATTCAATGATCGTTGAGAAAATCATGGTTACAGTCCCTGAAAGGTATAAAGCCATAATTCCAGCCTTGGAGAATACCAAGGATTTGTCAAGGATTTCTTTGACAGAGCTGCTAAATGCTCTTTAAGCATAAGAGCAAAGGAGGCTAATGAGAGAAGCCTCACTAGTTGAAGGAGCCCTTATTGCTAACAAAAACAAGTGAAAGCACAAAAAGAAGGATGGTGAAAGCAGTGACACTAGCTTTGGTTCAGATGCAAAAAAAAAAAAAAAAAAAGATGATCATAAAAGATATTATTTTTCATGCCAGCAATATAATAGGAAAGGACACACATCTTCCAAGTGTTGGAGAAAACTAGATGTGTAACACTCCTTGACATAACTAAAATCCCCCTTTAATTACACCAAGGAGGCTATCATGCATGAGTTTCAAAACCATGATAAACTTTAAACTTGTTAATGCAACATGGTCATGATGTCTTACTAAAATAAAACAAATGTGCCTAAAAAAATAAAAACTTTCTTAAACTTTAACAAAATACATATTTTGACTTCACTAGCCGAAGTTTCACAAAAACTTACTAAGTAGATGAGGAGTTACAAATTTACAAGTCTTACATGCCTAAAACATGTACAAATATAATTACTCCCAACTCAAAATACAAAACAAAACAAAATAACAGTATGAATCTATCACCAACCCCTATGATTGTCCCTTTTTACTCTTTGGCGGCTTTGTCTTCTTATCAACTTTTCAAACTATCTACAACCTACGTGGGAGATAAACATTCACACGCTAAGCAAACCCCGTTTAGTGGTACATATAACCATACAATCTATATGTATACATTACACAAACATAATAATTTGAACCATATCCAAATTCTAGGAAATATTATAATATGTCACACATTGCAAACATCACAAGCTCCATCGAGCTTCCTTAATTGAGAGCGCCCATATACCGAGCCTCAAGCCGCCTCGACTAATAAGACTAAAAGCGTTCAAATATCAGGCCTAAAGCCACTTTAACCCCCTACCATGGTACCGTGTTTTACTTCTATCCTCTTTTCCAGGCCTAAAAACCTCATTTATAACACATCATACATACCATGAACCCTTTTTCATATCAAAACAACCCAAATAACACATTAAACAATGGTTGTCATGGTTATTATCCCAACCAGCCTAGCGTGATGTCTAGTCGTGAAGCACACTACTTCACTTAGCCAAAAGATTCCAAGTTCCTTACCCAATTCTAGCTACCCAAAACAAGCATAACACATATAAAACACTAAGGCTAGCTAATTGTAGCCGCTCCTAACAACATTCTCAACACAAGAAAATAACATACATACCTTATACAAATAACAACAAACACCATAATTAAGCAAAATTTACATGAATAATAATTTTCATAAACTAACAACCAACCAACACATTTATATCACTCAAAGCATAGAATGTCATCATTCTCCTCAAACAACTATACTCCTAACCTTCCCTTAAATGCCCATTAATGTCTTATCAACATTCATATAAGTGTTATAATTACTAACTTTATACTTCATTTAATCATTTTTATACCCATTACATTTATTTCTACCATATACTCAATTCAACATTTATGACACATACCAAACATCCATTGCATTCAAATCATATAATCATGAAGATTGCGAAGGAAATATATATACAAACCTTCCCAAAAAATGCTCATTAACCCACCACGTGCCGGCTCAAACTCGGTCCTTTCCTCATGGTCGAGATTCTTCTTCTACACTGGTATTTATAATATTAAAATATAGTTTGTAACTATAAATCATCTATAAATCCCTACAACTCACCTTATAGCTTGAGTTTCTAACCTAAAGGTTCCACCTTAAATCAAAACATAAAATCGCTTTTACCTAAAAATCTTCAAACTAGGTCTTTTAAACACTTAAACCCTTACTAAAAACGTGTTCCTAACTTTAATCAAGCCTCTAGAAAGATCATCTCTCAAGAGAAACTCAAAACCCAACTTCTTAACACCTATACACAAGTGGGTCATAACCCATTTCGGGTAACTACACCTACAAAATCAACACAAGAAGATAAAGAAATCATGTTTCCTTACCTTTTAAAGACCAAAATCACCTCTGAGATGGTAGAGAACCCGAGCTCCCTTCGAATCCCAAGCTTTCTCTTACTTACCCTTCTCCTTCCTTTAAGAAAAACTCCAAAACCTTGTTCAAATCTTCCTCTAAGATGTTAAATCCAGTGTTTGAAGGCTTAAAAAGTTTCAAAGAACCATAGGGGAGGATAAAATTTCAGAGGTTTTGGGCATTCTAGGGTTTTGAAACTTTAAAAACTTAGTTAAAATGAGTTAAAATGCGTGAAAACTCATTTATATCAGTCCTTTTTACAGCCATGACACTTTCTGGATTTGGCCGTGAACAATTCTGGATAAAAAGACCAAAACATGACCTTTACGGTTGTGACACATTGTTGTCACAGATGTGAATCCTTAAAATCTCACATATCTTCATTCTTTCAGCTCCTTTCAACGTCTACGATCCAAATCCAACCATATATCCCTCATATATATTAAATATACCTTTTTAACCTTCCAATATACCTCTCATATACCTACTATATGCCATATATACATATACGTCATATACTTTTAATTACCAAAATGCCCCTTATATATCATATAGTCATATATTTCAACTAAATCTTATTTATCGGATGTTACAAGATGCCAAATGCACAAAATGTTAGCAAATGGGGCATGAAGCCATCATATGTAATTCAAGGAATCAATAACCTGAAAAAGTCAAGGTTGTTGACCAAAAGGAGGAAGATTATCTTTTTGTTGCTACCTGCTTCACTAGTCTTGACTCATTAGATTGTTGGTTGATTGACAGCGACTACACAAATCATTATGACCTACAATAAAAAACTTTTCATTAAATTGAATGAAGCAGGCTCATTAAGGGTCAGAGTTGGAAATGGCACTTATATAGCTATAAAAGGTATAGGTACTGTTGCAATTCCAACTTCCTCATGTACAAAATTAATCTCAAATGTATTATTTGTTCCTGATATTAATAAAAATTTGTTAAGTGAATAAATCCAAAAGGGATATAAAATAGTTTAAGAACAATCAATGTATGATAAAAGATGCTATAAACAACGATGTTGTCAAGGTCAAAATGTAAAGAAAGAGTTTTGCACTCGATCCATTATAGGAGTAGACTACTTTTTGTGTGAACAATGACTGTGAAAAAGAGAAGTCAAAAGATCAGCTCATAGACTTCAGTGGTGAAGATGAAAAAGCAAAATCAAAACAAGAACGGAAAGTTGCAGTGGAGGAAAAGCTCCTTAGGATAAAAAAAAAATTCAAACTTAGGAGCTGGTGATGAGCAGACCTCATCAGGAAGCAAAGAGGGTCTAGTTCAACAATTCAAAAAAGAAATGATGGAGCTCTTTGAGATGACATATTTGAGAATGATGAGTTTCTTCTTAGGAATGAAAATTAAATAGAATGATTTTGAGGTTTTCATTTGCCAAAAGAAATATGCCAAGGAGACATTAAAGAAGTTCAGGCTTGATAAATGTAAAGGTATCATCACTCCTACAAACTTAAAGGAAAAGCTCAACAAAGAAGATGGAGCAAAAAAAGGTTGATCAAGCAAAATTCATAAATATGATCGATTGCTTCATGTATCTCACAGCAACATAGCATGATATTCTCAATGTAATGAGTGTTTTATCTAGATTCATGCATTGTCCTAATAAGTTGCATCTCAAAGCAGCTAAGAGAGTCATTTGATATGTCAAAGAGACTCATGACTTTGGAATCAAGTATAGAAAAGACAAAGTTAAAACTAATTAAATATTCAGATAGTGAATGAGATGGCTCTGTGGATGACTTAAATAGCACTTTAGAACGAAAGGAAAACACTTTGATTTTTGTGGATAGTCAAGCTGTTATAGCTATTTCAAGGAATCTAACGTTATATTTCTTCCTTAGAGAGGTTCAACAAAATAAAGAAGTAAAGGTAGTCTACTACAAGTCAGATTATCAAGTAGCAGATATATTCACCAAACTTTACTTGTTAGCCGAGTTAAAGAGCTTAGAGAAAAGCTTAGTATTTGCAACTCCTAAACAATGAGGAATGTTAGTTGATATGTTTAGGACTGCCAAGTTACAAGTCCATATGTAAAAGTCCAAATGAGCTAGAAAGTTGGTTGACACTTAGGTAAAGAGTTGACACTTAGCTAGAGAGCTAAAACTGAGCTAAAGAGCTAGATGGCACCAACAATGAGTGTTAAAAGCAGTGTTTAAAACTACTTACTTAGCTCTAGCTATCATATATTTGCTTTTATTAGATGATTAAGTTTCCTTTTTTGTTAACTGATTCAAATCAATTTAAATTCTTTGAAATCGGTTGGTTATTTCTATTTTTATGTTCCATTATTTTAGGACCTTAATTTCAAGTTGATGCAATATTTCTTTTAGCAAAATAATTCATTAGAGTTTCTCTTCTTCATTTTCTCTTCTTTTCTTTTATTTGTGTATTCTAAAACCTACAAAAGCAACCTTAATTTTTCGCACAATTAACTAAGATTTTTGATCCAGGTTAAAGGGAATCTCATTATATATATATTCTTGTACATATTTTATTATTATTATTATTATTTATTATCTTGTACATATTTTATTATTATTATTTTTTATTCTCTTGTATATATTTTATTAAAATTGAAATTTATTAATATTTTTTTATAGAAAGAAAATTTACATTACACATTTATACTAATTTATTGAATATATAATGAAATATGTAGTATAGTTGTAGATACCTTATTATAAAATTTCAGATTTTTTTATTATTATATTGATGAATTAAAATTTTATATATATATATATAACTGTGTATATGGTTATTTGTGCTTACATGAGTGGTGTAGATTTGGTGTAAAATTTAGATCTAATTATCTAAAAAATCACAAACTTTAACATCTTTTACAATTATATATTCAACGACACTTTTTAAGGTTTGTTTCATTAATGTATTATCAAAAAGGATATTTAAGAAATAAAATGAATGAGAAAAGTGGATTTGAGAAGAATATGTAATTGAACATAATATGGGTAATTTGTTTTTCTTTTTTGCAATTTGTGTCTAAATTTCGAAAGGCTCTAGAATTAATAATCATTTTTCGAAAATCACAATGCATATTTAAGTGCAAAATAAAAATTATTGTAAAAATTAACATATAGAAAGTGAGAATTATTAATTTTATTTTATTTTTACAATATTATATAATTAGTGATGTTTCAACGCAATTTTCATCGTTATTTAAAAATGATTTAATAGGTACTCCGTCCGGAAAAGATAGATTTAGTTTCATTTTATGCACATATTAAGAAAATTAGTTATTTTAATTAAATTAATAATTTTTACTTAATATTTTTCGAAGATGCTCTCAATTGATTATTCTCAAGAAAATGCAACTCAAATTAATACTCCAAAATACTTTTATAAATGGTAACAAATTTCAAAATTAATTTAAAACAATAGTTAGGAAAAAAATTGATTTTTTTTACTGATATAAGTGATAATTATAATAATAGTGGAATATATGAATAAAGGTAAAAGAAAATTAATTATAGTAATTACACTTTAAAAAAAGAAAGTGACATATAATTTTGAAAAAATAAAAATGGAAAGCAAATATATTTTTTCCAAATGGAGGGAGTATTAAAATAAAATTTTAGGGTCTCGATGTTATTATATAAAATTTCAAGGGTTTCATAAAAAATACGAAAGTACAAAAGCTCAAATTTGTGTGTTGCCTATATTATTCATAAAAAAAATCAGCTTATATCTTTAACTAATTAACGACCATTTAGTTATTTTAATTATACTAGTATTTAATAACCACACAAAATTATATAAAAAAAATACATTTCTTTTAACGATCCATGAACTTATCAAAATTATTCTGTTGGACCCCTCAACTGATATTCTCTAACTCTCAATGCATAATTAGAGTTATTTGAAGAAAAAAAATTAGTTTTTTTAGCAAATGTCAACTAAATAAAAATAAAAAAGGGTGATTTTAAGTACACTTGAACTTCTTGAGATTATTAGTTGAATTTTCATTTTAATGAGACACTTGAACTTTGATAATTTCTATTCTAAGACTCTAAAAGTATGCAAATTTTCAAACTACACCTATTCTTTCAAAAAAATCCTAAAACCGAGCAAAAATTTAAGAGTTTAGAGGCACAATTGGATAAAAATTTAATTGAGGGAGTTTAATAGAACAATTTTGGTAACTTATAGCCTAGAATATGCATTTTTCATGTGATAAAATGAAATCCCATTACCCAATGATGGCATTTAGAGGATCAAAACTTGCTGTGATCTTGACTGGAAAAAAAATTAATAATAATAATAATAATAAAGCTATGATGATTAGGGAGACAAAAAGCAAAGTAAGAGTACACAGATATTGTGTAATGGAGAAAGAATTTTTGGGTACAAAGAATATAATACTAATATGCCATTAAAGAACGTTATCTATCTTAACCATTCAGCTAATTATTTATAGTTTTTAAGAGCCAAGTGAGTTTCTGGTTGGAGAAAGTGAAGGCACATGTTAATTAACATGCACCAGAATCTAAGGGCAAAAATATAAATAAATAAATAAAAATATTTTAATTAATACTACAAAATTAGGTTTTCAGACAAAATTATTGCATTTTTGAAATGTCTGCCAACACCAAAACCTATGCTCAGATTTTTGGGTTTGAATAAACATTTCTTCAATAATATTAATTCTTTTGGATACATTTAAATAGTGGGATTATCCTCTTTTCCCTTTTAAGTGGAAAATATTTGCTTTTATATAATTTTATAAATAAATTAAAATAAGTGGAACTTAGAACAGAGCAAATCATATAAAAATTTCATTATATGGTTGTAATTTGAACCAATTACACAATTTCATTATAAAAATTATAAGTTTAAATCATGTAAATAAATGGCTTTTCATATACAACCTTCAATCCAAACTAGATTTTTTTTTTTCAAATTAAAAAAATTCCAATTATTTATCACTCTTATATCTAATACAACAACAATTTTCTTTCCAATTTTATTTTTTATTAACCTTATCTATATTAATTAGTTTTGTAAATATTATACTTTTTGAATATATCTATAGAAGGGTAATTTAGTCTCATTTATCTCTTTTCTCTATAATTAAATTTATTAAATATTTTTTTTAAATTTAAGTGCAACATAAAAAAGAGTCAACTAGTTTGGGATTGAGAGGATAATTAGTTTGGAATTAAGAGGGTACCTAATTACAATGACATGAATACCTTTTTTATAAAAAAAATAATAATAATTTCATTAGTTCAAACTAACAATACATCAATAGAAACACATACAAATTCGCTAACAACCATAGAAAATGAAACAGTGAAAAAATTCACAGCATCCAGATTAATAGTATAATAAATTGGTTCAATGCATATAAATTTGATAATTTTGTAATATATTGACAATCATAATTTGATTTATTATTTCTACCGAATCGAATATGATTTGTCCGTCTAAGTCGCCATACAAGACAAAAAATCACAAAAAACAAAACAAACAAAAAATATAGATCTATATGGAATAACCACTTAATTTACTCCTTAGATAAGATGCACGGCTAGGAAAATTTTTTTAAAAAAAAAAAAAAGAGAAAGAAACTTAGGGTTTTTGATAAGGTAGGTGGCTTTTCATATTATTAACTTCTGTAAAAAAAAATAACTAAAAAAATGAGCATTTAAGTTGAAACAAAATAGAATTCCATGAACGAAACAAACAAACAAACACAGATTTGATCAAATTAAGACATTTCAACCACCGAAGAATAATATAAATTATAAAGGAAGATTGGGTTGGGATTGGTGACTCATGGAAGAGACAATTCAGACTTAAGCTTTTGCTTTACTTTTAGGGTATATGTGAAAATTGAAATTGAAAACACTTCACATAAGTTGCAGCCAACTCAAGCAGGGTTTTCATTTGATTTTACAATTTCCCTTTTTCTTTTTCTTCTTGTTTAGCAAAAGGTCAATTCAATGCAAGCAGCATATTATTCTCTATCTATGTCTGTCTGTCTCACAAGCAGAATATAATTCTCCTTACGGTAAGATTGAGCAAATTAAAAGCTAACAGAAATCAATCTTCTAACTGGGTAATTTACTTATTTCTTGGGACCACACTAATTTTGCCCAGACTCCAGTCCACCTTGCAATATGCACCAGATATCCCTTTTACACGTATGAAAGTTATACTAGGCATATTTTAAAAGTTAACGGCAATTTTTTTTTGTTTTTTGAAGTTACTAGGAGTCCATAATATAACAATCGCCGGTCGATGCTATTATAATACTACAATTGTAGATTCCTAAAAATCTGGCCTGCTCTCCATCTACAGCTACAATATCATAAGAACAAATTGCCCAAATCCCTATTATATATATAAATTTATATATACGAGGACAATGCCCTATTACACTAACAAACCCTATTATCTTGGCTATGCCTTGTCTTACATGGAACATCTCCGTAAGATGCTTAATCATTGATGTTTTCCCTCTCTCTCTCTCAATTGGATACCTAGATTCTCCCTCTCGTTTAAAGAGAGAGAGAGAGAGAGAGAGAGATATATATATATATAAACCCAATAGCAGGTTCATGGTTTTAATTTTGTTCCTATAATTAAAGATCATGGTTACAGTAATGGCTAACCAAAGTAGATGTGACAGAGATGCAGTGAAGAAGCAACCTTTACTGACTGCAAAATGACAGATGATAAAGGTTAGTAGCCCTTTACTCCTTACTCAAAACGTTTTTCTTTGTTTTATAAGAAAATTACACAAGTGACAACAGTTTATTTCTTCTATGAATTGGCCAAGTTTTTTATATATATAAAAAAAGATGTTATAGAAAGAGAAACAATATTTAGGTTAGTGTATTTTTTTTTTTAAAAAATTACATAGAAAGAGAAACAATGTGTGTTTGTGTGGGTAAGATTTTCCATTTTTGTTGCTCAAGGAAACATCAGAATTGGGAAAAAGTTGAAGTTCCTGAACCAAGGGGCATGAATTTGAGGCCATTCTCATAATCAACATACCTCTGCCGTAGTTGTGGAAATGCATAGGGAAAGAGAGATTATATTTACCCACAAAAAAGAATTAAAAAAATCTATAATATTTCTATTCTCAATTGATTAGCTTTGCTATATTGGATTTCTTTTCCTGCTTTTATGTTGTTTCATCGGCTTCCACACTAAAGTGTTGAGCATTCACAGCCATTTAAACCCAAAAATAATAATTAAAAAATTTGCATGTATTTCCAAAAAAAAAAAAAAAAGTGAACAGCAGTTTTTGCATATCTTAACAGAAAATTGACTTGGCCTTCCACTTTGAGATACTACTCATGCCTGAAATTGGGCAAAATAATATGTTGAACATAAAATATTTAAATGAAATAAGAAAATAAAAGCATGGTCTTTTTTAGATTATAAGATCAAAGTATGCAATTTGGAGCACACATACACAGAAATGGCACAAATTATTAAATCATGCTGACAATCATTTCTAGACCATAATTATGTATGCATAATGGAAAAGAGTACTCTGAGGCCATAAGTTTGAGCATCAGAGGTGAAACATTTTTTAAGCTTTCATTTGCATAAAATAATTCCTAGATAGACTTCATTGATATGCAGTGGAACATGCAAAACATATGCACTGATAAATAATCCTGAAAGAAGCATACTCAAAACCTAGGTTATGTTTGATATAAATGGATTCTATCTTCTTAAAAAACTTGGTCTAATTTGTTTCTTAGATCCTCACCTTTATTCTTCTTTTTGAAGATATAGATGCAAGGAAATGATAAATACATTAATTTTTATACCCGATTTTAAAAGAAAATTTGCAAATAAATTTCATCAATTCTGTAAATTTATTTATACCAAACACGGCGAGGAGCTTTAACCTGTCCACCCAAGTGGAATGAGCGTGTGAATTCAGACTTCTGCAATCATCTCGACTAGGAAAATGCATGTATATCAATTCCTTTCTGGAAATGTTTCTCAAGAACATGTATGCTTGAGAGGAATTAAAGCTTGTTTTAGGTGGTATACTGAACCTTTAAAGGAGTTGAAAACAGATAGAGGATGTACAATATTTCAACCCGAGGAAAACATCAAAATTTGAATACTAAAGAAAACAAATCAAACATTAACAATTTATTAACATTCAAGCAACAAGCTGGTAAAATAAATGACTGTGCATTGTCAGTGTACTTTTTTCTTTTACTTTCTTTTTGATCATTTTATTCTCATACTTCTCTAGGCCCTAGTTTTCTTGAATGACATGATAAAAATTGATGATAAAAGCAAATTGCATCAAATAAAATAAACTTCGGAGAAAACGAAAACAATTGTTCAACCGGTCTATTTATATTTAAAATTTCTATAATTACTCACATGGATACAATTTGACAGGATGTAAGACATTCAGTGTTTCCTTAGCTATTTTTCCTCCCACATGAATCATGTGGCAGGCCAATATATTTCAACGGGGTCATGTGATGGACTTGTACAAGATTCTACATAAATACTTTGTAATAAAGCATATTTAATAAATTTGAGAATCCAATTTAATGAGGAAAAAGAACATGTTGCCAGATTATTTTTAATGCTAAAATATTTATGCAGTGCAATGGAGAAACTTATATTTTTAGAGCTAGCTTAGAGGTGACTTTTGGACAACAATTAATTAGGTTCTAATTTCCTACACAACAATTAATGAGACAAACTCCAAGAGAAAAAAAGAGAGAGAGACAAGACAACCCATTAATCTATGGAGTAGCAAAGTTTGCTCAATCCAGTTTCATGTAACCATTAAGACAAAGTCCAATTCCCTGCTCATTACCTCCCCCTAAAATCAAAACGTCCTTCAAGAAATTAGACTTATATTATCTAATTTAATACATAGAAAATGTCAAGTATATAGACCACAATATTTGAAATAAAAACCAAAACTCACGTTTGCAGTTCTGCATGCATCTTCTGAAGACTAAGAATCATTGAAATCAACATATATAAACTGATCTTTGCTAGCAATAATACACCTTTATAGGTAATTAGGTAATGTTGCAATATTTTTAACATTTTGCATTTTTCCTTAGCTAGCTGTCATAATCACTATCCTCATAATTATTACTACCTTCTTACCTGAATATTTGCAGTTTAAATAGAATAGGAGAAATACTGCATTGGTAATGTACTGTGCCAGTGACAATTAAAAAAAAACACAACTCAATTTTATTGAAAATATTTAAGACAACATGAAGTTTTAAAAATAAAGAGATGCTTCCAAAACTTTTCCACAGAAAGCATGTTCTGCTAAAATTCAAGCCTAGATTTATTACGTTTAAAAATAGTAGAAAGTTTAATTACAAGCCAACTATAAGCCAAGCACCTCAAATTTCCAAAAGAAGGTTAACCAATATTTCAATGACACTTATTTTTTTCTAGTACTTCTCCAAGATAATCCTACATTCACTCAAAAAGACAACAAACTAAATAAACACTACGCACAAAACCATAATCACCAACAGTCTTATATAGTTCCTGAAACCGTTTCCATTTTCTCAAAACCAACTTTTATTAGTCAAAGATAGAAAGACATAGCATTGAAACAATATAAACACCATGATGAACTTTATTTTGAAAGGTTTTCATAATTTGAATACAATTGCTTACATAATAACTTCATTCAATTCCATAATAACAGTGGTTATCCATTTACCTGTGAATCCTTCACTTGGAAAAGTTTTCTATTTATGAAGTTGCATAAATTATGAAGCACTTAAACTACAATAGGGATCATGTTAAATATACCTATATATCAATATATCTCCATTCTTTTTGTTCTTCGGAAAAAAAGGGTTTATCAATACATACTAAAATAATCAAATCATGTAACTATATCTTCATTAATCTTGAGAAAATATCAATCTCATCAGAGGAATAGATGAAGTACAACTTGTGGTTTATATTTTGTCTTGGTTGAGGTTGTACAGGCCACATTTATTAGCAAGTCTCATTAGGTGTCGGCATTATTGAAAACAAACTGTTCAAGTCCAAAAATAATATAGCATAATTTTCAAGAAACAGACTTTTTTCTATTATTATTTTCTTATCGGGAAGAGAGATCTTTATGTGGTGCAGATGTAGTAGCAATAAAAAGAAGAACCCCAACAGTTTAGCCAAGTGGAGTGGCATCTCTCCTGAGCCTTATAGGCTTAGGTTCGATTCCCCCTTCCCCACATTTGTAAACCAAAAAAACAAAAAAAGAACATGGTTTGGGTCCGATTGTTTGTAGATTAAGGAAAATCTCTACATAAACACACATATATATACAAAATAAGCAAGCAATAAGTGCAGGTGCATTAACCAAGAGTAGTTGATAAGTAATATTTCCCATTTTCTCAACAAAGTCACATCTGGTATTTATGCATGTATATTCTAATTAAGGAGCTCCATGGAAGGGAAAACAATATTATATGAGCAAGTTTCAAGAAAGAGATAGAGAAAGAGCGTGTATACGTATATGTTATTGTTTCACTTTTTGAAGCTTGAATGCTCTCTATGTGCCTATGCTGCGTTTAAGAAAAATGATAAAATGTTCGAAGTTCGTCCAACCATAGAAGAACCCAATTCAAACCGGCAAACTTTCGGGCAAGCAGGAAAAAAGTAGCTTCCGTGTCTAAATACTTACCAGTGCAAATGCAAATTCAAACCCAGTCAAAAAAAAAAAACACACACCACAAATATATGATACTATAAAAATAAACAAATAGCAATAAAAAGTTATAGAATAGCTGCTTATTCCAATATTTTTATTATAATATTTTTTATTCCAGTTTATCTTGCATAAAATATTTATACTGTCTATTTCTTACATATTTTATTCCATTTATATTAAAAAAATTTATTTTATTCAATCTGTATTAAAAATACAAATATTTAATGTTTATTTGAAGAAATTGAAACAAAAAATAGTGGACAATATACTGCACTATACGCTACATGTTTACCATCTCGCACCAACACGATTTAGATTTCAAGAAGAAATTCAAGAAAGAAAGAAGAATGATGAATAACTTTGCCATTGAAATTTTCACTAGAACATGTTCTTGATTACCTCTCGATTCTTTTCTTCTCTCTCATTTGTTTTTTTCTTTCATTTTCTTTTAACAAGTACGTCTACTTCAACGTATCAAATGTACTGCTTCTCTACTGCATTTATTAGCATCATCAAATACTTGACATAAACAGTGGGAAAAAAGAGGTCGAAATATAGCAGAGATGTGAAAGATAAGAAAATTTAGTTGGTTTTTCTGTTCTTTTTCTTTTTTTTCTATTTCATGATCTTGGGTTTGGAAAGAATTGCGTACCAGCCATGAAAGGGTTGAGTGAAGTTGGGTATAGAGAGGAAGGATCCATAAACGCTGCAGTGGATGAAGCAGACGTTACACCACCACCACCGCTAGGAGAAATTGCAGCGGATGCGGTGGCAGTACCGGCTGTTATTAAATTGAGCGGCTGAACTCCACCACTACCACCGCCGGAGGAAGTTTCAGCAGCTGCCATATGCATGCTTTCAGGTCCATGATCATAAAGAATTCCTTTAAACACATGACCACCAATATTCACAGCCGTTTGATATGCGTATTGATCATCATTTTCATCAACACCACTCACCCTCACGCAGCGAAAAAATGCAGAAGAGCTCACATCCGGAGGAAAATTCCCCACTTCTAACCCTAACCCATTAACCAACACAAGCAAAACATTAGCATATATATAAGCTGAGATTAAAGAAATAGAGAGAAACAAGATAATTGATTTTTATTAAATTATTTTATGTATAAGAAATATCGCGCACATACACTAGCACTCACTCTAGCAGTAGTACACAGATATCAACAACAAAAAAAGGAAAAATATTTACACACTCGCGCGCAAAGAGGACATAATAGTTTCTTCCCTGTCAATCCACTCGTCAGGAATACTAAAAAACAGTGTTAGTAAAAGGAAAAAGGAAAAAGAAAAGCTGATTGGTTTTGGATATGGAAGTTGATTTCATTATACACGCAATAGATACTCTGCATGATGTGTCTCTAAATTCTTCTAAAGAGTCAATCACTGCTGCAAACTGTAAGCGGTTGGTGTCACTCAGAAAGAAAACGAAATAAAAATAAAAATAAAAACAAGGCTGTGTCTGTATATACATAAGATGAGTACCTGAAGAGGAGGGTAAGCGAGTGCAGGCGAGAGAGGAAGAGGTAGGATTCTCTCGAAGTCTTTTGGGATTTTCTGCTCGGAGTTGCTGCTGCTGCTGCTGTTGCTGTTGCTGTATGGCAGCTAATTGTTGTTGCCTCTCGCGGCGTTTAGCAGCAGAAACCCAAGTGCTTTTAACATGGGTTTGACACTCGAAGCCTCTACTTTTGCAGCAAGCTCTACACCGCATGTGGATGCAATCTTTCTTTGCTTGGTTACCACAATCTTGGCAGCTCATGCCTCCTCCGCTGCTGGACCTCATCATCATGAAGGCTGATCTCGACGCAGACTCATCAGAGACGTTGATCGAACTTCTACTTGGGCCGACGCCTAACCCAGCCGCCGAAGAGTAAAGATCTTGCTGCGGATTCTGGTGGCGTTGGTGAAGAAATTCTTGTTGTTGCCATAGCTCGAAACCCTTGTAAGGAATGTCATCATTTTTGTACCAAAACCAGCTTTCCTGTGGGATTTCTGTGGGCGTGTTGTTATGTTGATCGTCTTGGTTACTTCTTCCTCCGCCACCTAATGAGAATAAACCAGCCATTGTTCCTCCTGTAAGCCTGACCCGGTTTTCAATTCTGAGGCCAAATCCATATCAGAAGCCACCACTTGTGAGGAATTTGAAGCCGAGATTACATTGGATGCCTCTTCTGTTGAATTTCTTCAATTTTTAAGCTTTTTGAGTGAGAAAATATGGCTTACCAGAATCCAATTCTCAAATTCTTCGGTTTTTTCTTTGTGTATATTGTTGTTCTTGTTCTTGGTTTCTCCCTCACTCAGATAAACTGAGTTGAAATTGAGTGAGCGAGCGAGTATAGTATTAGCAATTCGTCTTCTTCTTCAGAGTGTGATTGTGGAGTTGGAAGTAGAGACTATAAACAGACAGATAGAGAGAGAGAGTGTGTGTGTGAGAGAGAGAGAGTCATTTAATTCAAAGGAACAGAATTAGAGCTGCCCGTTGCTGCTTTCTGCTGTGAATTTGGTCTCTCTTTTCCCTCTGTGCAACGCCGCCATAGCCACACTCTCTCTCTTCTCTTTGCAACAAAAATTTAATTCTCTATTCTCTCGCTCACACCATCCCCATCTTTCTCTTCTGATTTCTTGCAGAAGCTCTCAGCCCTTTTAGCTTCTCTTCGCAATTGCCTCGTGTCTCTCTATAATTTCTAATTTCTCTCTCTTCGTTGGCTATGGACGTCACGATCTCATCTCTCTCTCTCTCTCTCTCTTGCTCACAATCAGAGAAAAAGAGAGATCCATCTCATGCTCATCCAACGTTCGTTAGTCCGCCACGTGTCTGCAACAGCTTTTTTGTTCCTTCGTCCCCATGTACCGGAAAACCCGCTACTTTCTTTCCCTTCCTTTCCCTTCCTTCTTACAACCTTCCCCTTTAATTATTTTATGATTTTTTTTTGCTCTTTTCCTGCCCTAATTTTAATTTTAATTATGATTTTTTGTCACTTTATTATTTTACTTAATCACCCTCGTCCGCCCAATTCTATCATTGTCCTAACTAATCGTCCTCTTCATAGAAATTTCTAACCTTTTCTTGGATTTAAATAATCAGGATTTGTACTAAATATGTTTATTAAAAGGTAAAAAGCAAATTTAAAATGTTTATATCTATAGTTAGAAGGAATAAAAACTCTTTTATCTCTTCTAAATGAGAATTTTAACTTTAATTTAGATTGCATGATAATTAAATCCGAGTAATACTATATAGTTTATTTTATTTTATTTTATTTCATCTTAATTTTAATATTTTAAAGCAAATTGAGCGGTAAAAGTAGATAAACAAGTAAAATATAAGTATTTTAATATAAATTAGATATCAAAAGATGGCGGAGGGATAGGTAGCATTGGAATTCATAAATTTTTCAAAAGTCATACTAATAGATTCAACAAAACAATAAACTGAATATGAATTCCATTGAAAAATAAAATGTACTCTAATTAAAAATTTTAAAATCCTACTTTTTTCCATTTATTTATAAAAAAAACTAATAAAAAAATGCTTATTACAAAAAAAAAATGAATTTTTTAGTTGAAAAAAAAAAACATTTGAATAAAAAATTCTTAAACAAAAAATGCTTTTTTTCTCACCCCATCCATGCTGAGCACCGTTTAGGACAGAACCGCCGGCGTCTAAATATCCCCTAATCTACAAATTTCTGAATCCGCCACAAAAAAAATAATAATAAAATAAATGGTACAAATAGCATTTTCCGTTAAATCCTCACATTAAATGGAATTGGCTATATAAATTTTTTGTCTTCAAATCTAAAACTATACCTTTATAACGAGTGGTTAGAGATCTTCACATACAACAAATTCTGAAATTGTAATGATTTGTAGAGATGCAGCT
>CATIWF010011529.1:0-24556 GCA_949630135.1 Balakata baccata | reverse complement strand
AAGACGGGCCTTTAAGCGAGCAACGGACCCATCAGGATTCACCTTAACTGTGAACACCCATTTGCAACCAATAGCTTGTTTCCCTAGAGGTAAATCAACCAAGGTCCAAGTACCATTGTCATCCAAAGCATTCATTTCCTCTAGCATTGCATTACGCCATCCAGAATGAGACAAGACTTCATGAACAGTTTTAGGAATAGTGATGGAATCAAGAGATGCAACAAAGGAACAAGAAGGGGGTGACAAGTGATGATAAGAAACAAAAGAGGAAATAGGATAAGTACATTGGCGCTTACCTTTGCGCAAAGCGATAGGAAGGTCATCATTTGAAACAGGGTCTGATGACGGAAGAGTTGGTACAGGACATGGATCAGGAGGGTGCTGTCTTCTAGAATAGACCTGACGAATTGGGGGCTTGATGGGAGCAGAGTCAAGAACTGGTTCTGAGGATGTGATAGTATAGACTAACAAATCATCATTCTCCCCCTGATGTGCTAAAGCAGAAGATGAGAAATATGGTGTTTCTTCTAAAAAAGTGACATCATAGGATACAAGGTACTTATTAAGATCAGGACAATAACACCGATACCCTTTTTTCAAACGAGAATATCCAAGAAAGATACACTTTAATGATTTATGGTCTAATTTAGTGACATGTGGACGAATATCGCGAACAAAACAAGTACTACCAAATATCCTAGGTTAGATAGGAAATATTGATTTAGTAGGAAAGAGAATACTGTAAGGAGTCTCACCATGAAGAACAGAGGAAGGCATGTGATTAATCAGAAAACATGCTGTTGAAATTGCATCAGCCCAAAAAGTTTTAGGAACTTTCATTTGGAACAAAAGAGCTCTTACTGTTTCAAGGAGATGTTTGTTCTTTCGCTCTGCTATTCCATTTTGTGATGGGGTATCAACACAAGATGTTTGGCGAAGGATGACATTTTGAATCATATAATTTTGAAAAGAAGCATACAAATATTCTTTTGCATTATCACTTCACAATGTATGAACATAAACATTAAATTGTGTTTTAATCTCAGCACAAAAAGCACAGAAGTGAGTAAACAATTCTGAACGACTTTTCATTAGATATAACCAAGTCATACGAGAATAGTCATCAACAAAAGTTACAAAGTATTTAAATCCAATTTTAGACTGAACTGGACAAGGACCCCAAACATAAGAATGAACTAACTCAAAAGGAAAATTGGCTCTTTTATTGACTCTTGGACTTGAACTAAGACGATGATGTTTAGCAAACTGACATGACTCACAATCTAAGGAAGATAACCTACTAAACTGAGGACACAACTTCTTAAGCAAAGGAAGAGATGGATGTCCCAACCGATAATGCGCCTGAAAAGGGGATGTAACTCCAGAGCAGGCAATAGATCTAGGTATGTGGGTGTCAAGAATGTAGAGGCCTCCTGACTCATGTCCTTTACCAATAATCTTCTTTGTCATAGATCCTGAAATAAGCAATGATCAGGAAAGAATGAGATGCAACAATTAAGAGTGCGAGTAATTTGGCTTACAGAAATCAAATTGAAAGATAACTGAGGTAAATGAAGAACGGATGTTAAAGGAAGCAAGGGGGTAGGAGTAATTGTGCCAGATCCAAGAACAGAAGATGATGACCCATCTGCTAAGGTGACATTAGAGATGGATTTATGCGACTGAAAAGTAGAAAAGAGGCTAGAATTACCTGTCATATGATCTGCGGCACCAGAATCAATGACCCATTTGGAAGAGGTGGAAACAAGACAAGCATTGGATTTACCTGAATCTGCAATGGCAGTAACTGGAGTAGATGAAGATTTCAATGATTCCTGGTACCGAGCGAACTTGACAAATTCATCTGCAGAGATAAGAATTGATTTCTCAGATGCATCAGTAGTGGTTGCCACATGAGCAGAGTGAGCTTTCTGATTTCTATTATGAAGCTTTCTGCAATCCTTCTTCATATGGCCTGACTTATGACAATAATGGCATACAATCACTCCGGACTCTGGTGCTCGAGGCTCGAAAGAATTGGATCCCCCTCCTTTACCACTACCTCTGTAATAAGAACGTCCAAACTCATGATTTTGTCTGACAAGAGCACTATTGTACTGAACAGGTGGAGTTCCCTCTGTGCGAAGTATCCTGCTAAAAACATCATGTAAAGAAGAAATCTCAGAACTTGAAAGTATCTGAGACTTCGCAGTCTCAAATTCAGGAGGAAGACCAACTAAAAAGCTCATAATTGCCATCTGCTTCCGTTGACTCTGCTGAACCTTCACATCAAAACTAAATGGCAGTAGCATATTAAGCTGTTCATAAGTTTTCTTAAAATCCATAAAATAAGCAGTAAGAGATTGATCTTGCTTCTCTGTACGATAAAATGATTTGCAAACCTCATAAATTCGGAAAATATTTCCTTTCCCGGAATATGAGAAATCTAAATAATCCATCAATTTTTTGACATATTCACAGTGATTAATCAAGCCAATAACCTCACTATCAATAGAATTACGAATCTGCAAAAATAACCGAGCATCCTCCTTCAACCATGTCTGTCTAGACTAATCTTTAGGAGGATTGTCAGTCATATGTTGGTCTTTTTCAATACTCAGTAAATAAAGGCGAATCGTTTTGCTCCAATCCATATAATTAGAGCCATTAAGTTTGTGTTCCGTAATTTTAGACATTACCGGAATCAAATCAGAAATGCTAATTGTCTTTTTATCAGCCATAACTCACACAAAAGCAATAATTCCAATAAAATAGAAGTAACAAATCACAACCAGAATCTACAAATCCGAAAAAGTGAGTAAACAGAACCTGGTCTCAAGTGAATAGCAAAACAAAGAGAGTATAACCTTAACCAAGCATGAAAATGTGTTGTATAGACAGAGGCAAGCCAAACGGCGACGATAACAGAAGATCACTCCAAGTGGATGATCCAATTTCGGAACCCTAATCTGTCAAATTGACAGATAACCCAAATCTGGAAAAATATATTCCAATTCCAAATCCAAATCCAAATCCCACTCTCTAACGCTCTGATATCATGTAAGAATAGAGATATGAAAATGTATTTTTCATATATTTTTATTGCTACATGCTTTACATATTTATATACAAAGATGTAATGCTAATAAGGCAACTATACTAATTAGGATATTTACAACCACTAATTGAGGAATTATTTAATTAGGATATTTGCTTCCACTAATTAGGGGATTATCTAATTAGGATATTATATTATGTAACAATTTTTTAATAAATAGTTTAAAATGATAATGTTGCATATATTACAATTAGTATGCATAAAATTTGAAGTTGAAATCTAACTATTAATGAACTAAAATATGAACTGGCACATGAACCTGAATTAACAAGCTTCATTCAGCTAAAACTTGAGCCAATTAGATAATGTGCTTTAAAAGTGAGCTTGAAGTTGGCTGATCAGGTTTATTGAATGAGGTAAGTACCATTATTATGTGGCATTTTGAGTAGCTCATGATTAGCTTGAACTTGTTTTCAGATGTCTTCGTTTTTTTTGTAGTATATTCTTGGTAGAATACTACAAAAAAACCAAGACATATATATATATATATATATATATATATATATATATTTCTGACATTACAACTATACTGCATCGCCAAGTGGATCACTGTCTATTATGTGGTGATATAGACTGCCAAGGAATAATTGAGTACAAAAGGAAAATATGGAAGCTTCCAAGTAGAATCTGTATTTTCTCAGGCTCTTTGTTATCTGATAAAGTTCCATCCAAGCATCTATCTTTATCTTACTAGTAACCTGGTTAACTCGCATATCAGATTAGCGTGTCTGTGTATCCTGGTGTCAGCTTTATGCATGAACAACCCTGTTACATTTTCAGGGATATCTAAATGTCAATAGTTGTTCACTTGTGTTTATGTTTTTTGACATCAGGTGGTGACAGATTTGTGCAAAGTGACTCTACAGTTCTTGTCAACAGTTAGTATTGGAATTATTCTTGATATATTTTCATCTATTACATCACATGCACACCAACTGAATGCAGAGATAGTTCTGCGGAAGAAACTGGAGAAAGCTTGCTCTATACTAGAGCTCTCTGATCCTCCCATAGTTCACTTTGAGAATGAATCGTACCAAAATTACCTCAACTTCCTTCAAGATTTGCATGTGGATAATCCATTACTGTACAAGGATATGAACATTGAATTGCAACTTATGGCAGTGTGTGAAAAAATATTTGAAATATATCTAAACTGTACTGGGTCTGAATCCATGCAAAAGAAACCTGTTAACAAGCAGGTGGTACACTGGATTCTTCCATTGGGTTCAGCAAAAAAGGAAGAACTGGCAGCAAGAACAACTTTGTTGGTGTTAGCATTACAGGTATTGAGTGATCTGGAAAGGGATTCCTTTAGGAGGTACATTTGGCGATTCTTTCCGTTACTGGTAGATCTTGTCCGGAGCGAGCATAGCTCAGGAGAAGTTCAGAACATGTTAAGCAAAATTTTCCAATCATGTATAGGTCCAATTCTAATGCATTGAATCATTTATTATAGCAATAGACGTAGTAGCTTCATCAAATCTCAGTTTTGGTCACCCTAGTTAGTTGGAGTATGAGGCTTGATCTTATATATCATATCTTGGATTTTTTCAGCTGGTTTCCTTTTTTCTCCCCCTGTACGCGGAATTTATGTGTAAACATCATGTTGATATCAATTGATTGGAATAGCAATAGCAATAATGATTTATTTTTGTTTAGAAAAAGAATATAATACCTATTGATTGAAAATCTTAGAAAAAATTACTAAGGGTATCTCCCTGAAGGTAAAAAATTTATAAGAATGGTCTTTTTTGTTTTATCATATATTCTGTTAAATTTTCTATTAAAATAATGTTAACTTATTTAATTAAAAATAAGAGAATTGCTATTAACCCCGGAGGTTTGTACCCTTGAGGTTCAGATTATTTAACTAGAAATAAAAGGGGTTTTGTCAATGAACCACAATTTAATATAATCTAATAGAAGGAAGTATTAGTAGAAGAAAGCAAAAAATTAATTGTACAATTTTTGAACTTTAGACGGTGTAATTTTTTCAAAATTTTAAGATGCTAAAATTCAATCATTGTTTGCATTTGATGATAATAGCTTACTTGATACTGCCTGAAAACTGCATTGGAATTCCATTCAATTGTTTGGTAACTTTCCTCGAAGCCAAAGCTCAGCATCCTTCAAATTGAGTTACATAAGATTTACCAAAATTTATCTAAGAATTATTCAAGATTTATCCGAAATTTACCTAAAATTTATCCGACATTTATTAAAAAATTAATGAAAATTAAAGATACAAAAGGTTTATTCAAAACTTATCCCAAGGTTTACCCAATATTTACTTAAGATTTACTACAAAATTAATGAAAATTGAAGTTATATATATAATGTTTACCCAAAATTTATTCAAGATTTATTCAATGTTTATCTAAAGTTTATTATAAAATTAATGAAAATTGAAATCACAAAAATTTTTTTAAAGATTTATTTAAAATTTTACATAACTTCAACTTTAATAAATTTTTTAAAGTTTATGTAAAATTTATTTAAAATTTATCCAATATTTATCTAATGTTTACCCAACATCAAGTCAATCTCTCAACTAAAAATTACCAAAGATCTACCCAAGATTTACCAAAGTAAATAACCTTAATTAAGTTAATTAAATACAAGTCTACATATTTTTTTTTGTAATTAAGGTTTGTCCAAAGTTTACTTTGGTTATTAAGTTAACTAAATTCAATTTTACATATTTTTTTGTTAATTAAGTTAATTAAGCAATAATTAAAAATAAATAAATGCATAAAGATTAATAGTAGTTATGCAAGTTAATAAAATTATTAATCTATGTTTACAATGTGAAAAATGATCATTTGTTATCTTAATTTAATGAAAAATATGTTAAATACACAGTAAATATAATATTTGAAAAAAAAAAGGAAAAACTAGTAAAAATAAAAATGCAAAAAACGGAATTGAAAATACAAAATTTTTGCCGATATAATTAAAAAAAACTTTCCACTTTTGATGGAATGTGTAAATTTCCTTACTTTGTATGCTTTATGGTTGATTTTACTCTTCAATATATGTGCGTATCATGCTTGTAATTAATAATATAAATATATTTGTGGTTTGTTAATTATAAGGATAATCACTACTCTTATGAATTATTAGAAATCTTTCAGTTTAATGGTAATTTCTTCTTAAAATGGATAGAATAATTTATATATAGTAAATAAATTAATAATCATAATGGACAAGATAATTAATGTGTCAGATAATTTAGCGTGATTTATATATATATAACCAAATATAATTAACAACCATTAATATTTAAATTAAATGTAATAATTTAATTTATTAGCGAATAATATTAATAATTCATTGATTAGAAGTCCAATTCTATTAGGATTAGATAACTATATATAAAATAAATAACTAATATTAAAAAGAAAAAAAAAATTAGGAACACAGTAAAAAAAATAGATAAGATAATTTATATATAATAAATAAATTATCAACCATAATAGGCAATATAATTAATGGATCAGATAATTTGGCGTATTTTTTTTATATAGTATGATATAATAATCAAATATAATTAACAACCATTATTATATAAATTAAATGCAACAAGATTATTAATATTATTTATTTAATAATGATGAGTTCAATTATTAAAAATTACGTGCCTCACACGTGGATAATTGAGAATAGGGAGAACAAACAAAATAATCGTAAAATAATTATTATTTCTATTTTATATATGACTCTTAATGATAGATAAATTAGTAATTTGGTGGGACAGATAAAATGACTGTAAAGTATTTACTATGACTCTTAATAATAGGCAAATTAATCTTCATATGAGTTATAATACGAGTTTAATATTTAATAATCACATATAATGCATATTAATAATTGCCTCAACTCTTGATCAAATTATGTGTGAATATGAGAGATAAGCAAAATGATCTTAAAGTATTTACTACATCTATTTTATATATAATTTTTAATAATTGACAAATTAGTAATTTGATGAAATTTGAAATAAACAAACACTCCTATAATTTACTATGAATAAAATATTATCATAAAACAAAACAAATTAATAAAAAAATATATACATATATAAAAACCCAATGGTGATTAATGATGAGTTCAATATTTAATAATCACGTGTAATGTCTTTATTTTATCTATGATTCTTAATATTTGATTATACACAAAATAACAGCGGAAACAAAAAAATCAATACTCGAATCAAAAGATTTTACTTGTAATAATTAAAACTAATTTAATAAAGGAAAAATAAAAAATTATTCATTTATAATTTCTTGAATTTTTTTCAATTTCTCATCTTGTTGAGTTGTAGCAAATCATAACAATCCAATCTTAGATTGTCTCTAAAAATATCGATGTGAAAATGAGAGGATGAAACCACTAAAGAGATGGCTTGAACATACCTCAAAGTGCTAGCAATGAGTATATTCCTTTAAGAGAAAAAATTAAACTCTTTAAATTTTCTTGTTATCTCCAAAAATTTTTCTTATCCCAAAAAATATTTTTTTGTCTATTTTCTATCTTTTGGAGTCTTGTAGATAAAAAAAAAAAAATCAGAAAACTAGATCAAAATTGAAAAGAGGAGAAAATGAAGAGTTGTACAAAAATGGCCAACTTGACCACTTAAAAGGGATTAGCGTGCTGTTGTGCACTCTAGCACGCACCAGCTAGCCTGGGCCTGCTGGACAGGCCCAACTAGCCTGCCTGGCAGGCCACTTGGCTAGCCCATGTGGGCTAGTTAACCCATTCGAGCGATTTTTCTCTGCGATTTTATCGCGAATCGACTCAAAATAATTCTCTCGTATTTTGGATCCCATCCAAAGTCATTTTACTTATCTTTACATCTTTAAAGCGTGTGACCCATTAGATTCCCGGTTATATTAACCACTTAAATTATCAAATAATTTAAGCAAGTCATGAACGGTATATAGCAATACATCATGATCCCCAATTGATTGGAAAATCAATGGTTTGACTACGAACCTTTTCATAGATAATTTTTGTGCAATTTATCATTTTACCATTCTATAACCTACTCAGTTCAGAGTATGGACAATGTGTCAACTCCTACTAGACTGACTTCGTCACACCTAGCCCAAGTGATGTTAGCTCTTATCCTTGTGACTCATTATTCTATTAGACATATCACTGAAGACTATATTCAGGACGTCCACTCTGGCCAAAGATTCCCGAGTAATGATTCTGACAAGAGGCCGTGAGTATACTCTCCCTCTATCAGGAGCAGTGAATCCTCTGTTGGCTACTCAATTACCTTCGAATATTCTAAACTGTACCCAATCACTACCCTATGAGCAACCTCTATGAGGCAACAAGGAATGGATTCAAAACAAAGAATCGGCATCCAAGATATCCTTAAGTATCTCAAGTCTAAGGATACTTGCCCCATTGCCATGATGAGACTATTATTGACATTTGAATAGATAATCCATATGATTTTCTCATAGTAGGTCATCTAATGTACTTGACTACTGTTAGCATGCATTCATATGTTAACTTTGAACATCTCATGTTCACAACTTATGAGATCTACTACTTGATCCAATCAAGGAGTATAACATGTGCTAGTCTATCCGATTCAACAAAGTCCTATCTTGTTGATCCTATGACTAGGGATAATTTAGATACTAACATAATTACACATGATAGGAATCTCATTATCACGATCCCATCATAATTCCCTTCATGCTATGTTTCATATCATGGACTTTTATTAATCAGTTTAAGATCTATATCAATTTATATGCAAATAAATATTAATATAATAAAAGAATGTCATTATGAATGTGTAAACTAAGTGCCAGAAGTGATTGCCTTTTGGGCAATCTCTAACAATCTTTGTTGGAGAAAATCAAGAATCAAAATTCTATAGTCATTCAAAGGCTTGATGCGATGCCCCACCTATATAATAGGAATAATCCCATTACATAAGTGGAATGCCACTAAAGAGCTAGGTAAAACCATTTCAAATTAAAACTTTTTATTTAATATCTTAATCAATTTATTTATGTTTGACTAGACTTGCAAATCTAGTTATCAAGCCATACTATCATAACATAATATACTTAATCACCACTATTGGAATTAATGTTTTATAGCTTACCAAGCCTTACATTACACTGGTTACATATACACAATATCCAAAGCATAAAACATGTTCTTAGCTGTATACAAAATATATCTATCAAACCTATATGCATGATCATGAATAAAATACAAAAATAATATGTCTTTGATCCACAAACTGGGTCTGATGCGTCTCCTCTAGTATGGGCTTGTACTTTTTCTATCAACTTTATAGTCTACTATTTACAAGCTCCAGTTCCTGCGGGGGAAAAACTCATGCTAAGCCATTTCTAGCTTAGTGGTACATAAGCATTTAAGTTTTCCCATGCAATCACACAAATGCATGACACAAATATATTATGACATATTTTATGCAATTAATACGTACATAATAAGAAAGGATAAACATGTCAAGCTTATTCAACAGATAAGTGCATATTACCTTATATAATAATTTCTTACTTTGTTACTTACGTCAATTAGTTAATTTCCATATTCCATTATTTAATTTATTTGCCCAGAACTCATATTTTGCATTATTTTCAAATGCCCAGCACATTATTGATGCAAATACAAAACACATTTTCTACCCATGTATCAAATTTATATGCACTTAGAATACTATGTATGCATGACCATTATTTATTCTATTACATTATTTGGACATCACTCAAACACGACAAGTTTACAAGAACAAGTATCAAGAGAGATTATCCATTCAAATTCCAGGTTTCCTTTTATTAATTATTGGCCCAAATCTTGTTCCCAGACTGTTTGAATATAGGACATGTAGTAGGGGTGCTCGTAGAGGTAAAGTCACCCTACACACCATAATCTTAAAGTCAAGAGTGCTCGCAGAGCTAAAGCCACTTGACTGAGTATATCATCATCATTTGTATGTAAATAGGATCAAGGAGTGCTTACGGAGCTAAAGCCACCCTATCCTTTAATGATATAAATGTCGATACCATATTACCCCTGCAATAGAGCACCATCTATCCCTAATTAGTCCTCAGGTAGAGAAATGAGCAAATAAGCCATTAATTGTTTCTTTCCAACATGTTCATATTCACCATAATCAATATACATCTTTCATATGTATAACTAATGCATTCTCATGTTCAAAGTCATGTAGTCATATTATATTTCATCAAATAAAATCATGTACTAATTATTGGCATGCTTTAATCATGTTTAAAAATCATAAGAACACATAAAAATTACCATAAAGTGTGACTCTTTGAATCACGTGCATGACTCAAGTGGTGAACCATTCTGCCTCATTTTGGACAATCAGTCATGGGTGTGACTCTTAAAGTCATGGGTGTGACTCCATAAATCTACCAATTTCCAAGTTTTGAACTCATCTTTTAAGACATATATCCCTCATATATTAATAACCAACCAAACTTAACCAAATTCCATAACATTTAATAGCATGTTAAGGGTTCACAAGATGCCCAATAACCAATTTAACACATATCACTCATAAATCAATAATCAACTAACACATTTATGATCATTTATTAATTTTGCATGCCCACATACTCAATTTTACTTGTCTATGCTCTCTAATATGCCATGTGACTTCTCTTACAAACTCATGACAGGTCATTAATTTATCTAACATACACGCCATACATAGGTTTCCAACTTCATTCTTTATTTTCATAATTATTCATTAACAAGCCATTCATAAGCCAATAATCAACATACATTTATTTCCTGTTATAGTGGTATTCAAGTTCCCACGGTAATTTCTCAACTAGTCCATTTAAACTTATTCATTAATCTACATATCAACATACCATATAATCCAATTTAACCTATCTTTAACTATTTTAAACATTTGCTTATGTTGTTTACAAATCAAGATCAAGTAGGTATCCATTTTCTCATTTACTTTTTGACATGCCATTATATCTTCAAAACAAAACATGAAACTTTTAATCAACCAGTATATCATTTTATATTCATAAATATGCTATAATAAACAATTCACCATTTAGTCACTCAATTCATTCAATCAACATAAACAAACATACATGAGGGCAAACCAAAATGCATATATGTACATACCTCAATGGAGCATGCCAAAAACAAAAAATTTAGAGCTTTACTACTTTTGTTGATCTTTGTCTCCTCCTTTTTCTTTGCCTCCTATCATACATATAACAATTTCCATAATTATGCCAAAAATACATATTCATAAATCTATCTCCAAAATTCCCAATCTATGTCTTAAACACATAATCTCATCCTAATATTATTATTTCTTACTCAATTAAACTTCAAAACACCTCGCATATATGAGCTTAACAACTTCCTCCATAAATTTTATCACTTTTGATTCTTTCTCCCAACACAAACAATCACACCAATAACCTCATAATCATCATAAAGAGTTAGAGAAACATGTTTCCATACCTTTTATAAGTAGAAAATGGGTTTGGATATGAAGGAAACTGAACTCCCTACTTGGCTTAAATCTCTCTATCTCCTAACTCTTGTCTTCCTTTGGTAAATCCTTCAAACTCGGCTCAATTCTTGGTTTTAGTCTTGGGTTTGGTGTTTGAGAGCTTAGGAATCCATGGAAGAATACTAGGATAATGTCTTTTTGTATTTGGGGTGTTAAATGACAAGCTAAAATGATGAATGGCGGTGGTCATTCTTATATAGCAGAGGTGCCATAGGCATGACTCTATGTGCCACGGGCATGACACATGTACTGTAGTAACCACCTTAAAATCTTCGAGAAATCTTAATAGAAATACACACTGCTCGATAGTCACAATCGTGACTCATATAGTCACAGGTGAGACTGCCTCATATCTTGATTTTTCACTCTATTTTGACCTCCAACACCCTTACCATGTCAAAATTTATCAATATACCCTATATATACTCCAAATATACCTTCTTACTCTTGATATACCTCTCACATGCTTTCAAAACTAATTTGTCTATACATATATTTTAAATTATCAAAATACCCTTTATAACCCATACTAACCTCCAGGACCTAATTAGCAGGCATTACACTTGAAGCCCATGTGGCTAAACATTTGAATCAAGTAACTGAACTAGTAAAGAACTAGGCCAAAGCCCCGTTGAAGAGTTGACTCAACAACCTATCTCTCATGAGATATTAGTGGCTAGAATCATGAGTGAACCGAAACAATAGGTGGTTGCACCAAAGTAGGACTTTGTGCTTGTACCTACTAGACAATCATTTGATGAACTCGGGAGGCATACTCTAGGATCAACAACCATGAAGCAGGTGACTGCCGCCCCTTACAATTTTAGGTTTAGGCAAGGTACATTCCTTCTCACCTTATAGAAGAAAGGACTCAAGGCACTGTGTAATGCCCATAAGTAGGGCTTAATCATAAAATAGCATATTTGACATATTAGAGTAAGATTTTTACATACATGATGAACCTATAAGTTTCGATTGATGAACTTGTAAGTTTTGAGTGATAAATTTGTAAGTTAAAGACGATGAATTTGCTGTTTGTGTGAGGAATGACTCATGGATGAATATATAGATTTAAATGAGTATTTGATGTTCGTGATTATATGAAACAATTATTTACACATAATATATGTATACGTATAATGTAATAATATACAAAATTTAACATATGATGTATATAATATAAAAGTGTGGTATGTATAAAAATATTTAAATATACATGTATGTAAGATTTTTATCCTATGAAGCACTACTAAGTTAGTAGCTTAGTGCGGGTGATTTTCCCTTACGTAGGTCTTGAAGAATTAAGAAGTTAGGTTATTGTCAGGACAAAAAAAGAATCTAGTCAAGATATAGCTTAAAGCATCAAGTTATTTTTCTGTATATTTTGATAGAGTCTTATAACATATTATCAAATTTTGTTTTCGTATAGTACATATTGGAGTGTGTAACACTAATATTTTGAGTACAATATTACCGTAAATAAATGTTTTATTATGAAATACAAGATATAGATATTATTGTGTAAAATATTTATTTGGACACATATAATTTAAATATAATTAAAAAAATAATATGAGCATGTAAAGAGCAAGGATATTAATATTAGAAAAGAAATTTAAGTAATTTTTCTAATGGGTTATTCAAGATGGCTAAAAGGGTAATGCCCACTTACCTCGCTATTCTAGAGTGGGGTAAGGAGGTGTTACAAAGTACACATATGCACTTTTAATATGTTAAATTATATGAAAATGTGACAATGGCATATTAATTAAAAATAATTGGTAAATAAGACGAAAATAGAAATATGTAAAATGTTAAAACATGCCTACAAGCTATGAATGATATATAAAGGAAAGAAACTAGAGTTTAAGTTGATTAAATAGTATAGTTTCAATGTGCTAAAGGCACCCAAAACCTATAACAAGTAAACATACAAGTGTGACCCTATTGATAAATTTATGATGGTGTGGGTATAATAGACTGTTATTATGATAAATTGGTAATGAACTAGGTTGTGTCATGCCCACAAAATGGGTTTAGAAGTTATTAAGATCTTTTGAGGCATTATAAAGTAGGTGGTTGAAGTCATTGTGCATAACCCGTGCAAGTTGCACGACCCATGCTATATTGGGATGAGGTTTTTAGGGTACTAAACATGACCCGTGCTCAATGTTAAGTATATATATACTCGAGTTCTCTCTCATTCGGTTGTAAATTCATTTCTACCCATTCTTACTTGAGAGAAAACCCTAGAATCACTTCCTTCCCCTTCCTAAACTTAAATCCAACTCAATGAACACTCAAATACTTGAGAGAAGCAATATCAAACTTAAAGATCATACTTTGAGAGGAGTTTGAGAAGAAAAGAAATGAGATTGTGTAAAGGAGAAAGAAAAAACAAGGAGGCCCAACACCAAATCCGACCTTAGAGGGTAACCTAAGGGGATTTTGGTAAGTTTTATACCATTCTATCTTCTTTGATCCTCAATTTTCTTTAATTAGGTTGCACGACCTGTGCAAGGTAGATGGCTGAAGTCACTGTTCACGACTCGTGTAGGTTGCACAACCCATGCTATATCAAGATGAGGTTTCTAGGGCATTGAGCATGACCCGTGCTGGCTGCTCGACCTGTGCTCGGTGTTAGGTATATATATATATACCCGAGTTCTATCTCATTCAGTCATAAATTCACTTCCACCCATTCCTACTTGAGAGAAAACCCTAGAATCACTTCTTTCTCCTTCCCAAGCTTGAATCCAACTTAAAGAACACTCAAATACTTGAGAGAAGCAACATCAAACTTAAAGAACATCACTTTTAGAGGAGTTTGAGAAGAAAAGAAAAGAGATTGTGTAATGGAGAAACAAAAAACAAGGAGGCCTAATGCCAAATCCGACCTTGGAAGGTAATCTAAGGTGACTTTAGTAAGTTTTATACCATTCTATCTTCTTTGATCCTCAATTTCTTTGGTTTCTCCTCATTTCAGAAAGAAACTCAAAAATCTAACTTGGGTGGTTTATGACCAAAATGAAGAAGAGTAGAGCAAGATCTTGTGATTTAAAAAGTTAATCCATGTATAAAAGAGTAATCATGAACCTTTGACCTAGTTTGGAAACACATCTTGGGTGAGAACCATTAAATCTAAGGTTTATAGTTTTCATTTATGGTTTTTATGCAAGCAGAGTTATTATTGAGTAATGTTTATGTTAGGAGCTCCTCAAGACCCTTGAGGAAACCACCAAGGAGGTGGAGGAGCTTGATTTTGGTAAAGTCTCTTGGTGGATATTTGAGGTTTGTATACAATAATACCCTTTTGCAATTATGGCATGATTGTGACTTAGATGTGTGATTAGCATATGAGTGATTGAATCATAAATGTTGAATTTAATGAGCCTTGTTCTTGAACCATAAATGCTAACAAAAGCATATTAAATGTGATAAAAGCATTGAAGGCATGAATATGTGAATTATAAAAGGCTTCTGCCCATTGTATATGATATGGTAGTTGAAAACCTTGAATGGTAGGTAATTAATGAATGAATGAATGGCTTCAACCAAAGGAAAGGTGGTTATTGAATGTTGTGGATGAGTTTGGTGCTTGACCAAACAATAGGAAGATGCTTATGCACTTTATGTTAAAACATGTGTACTCTTAATAAACACAAAAACTATATATGGATTGTTTGATATGCCTCCTAGGGTTGAAGGGTACCGTAACTCCCTAAATTCCTTAAGCTTGAAAACCCTGAGGGCAAGAGCATTAAGGATCAGGGTTAATATTTCTTTTAGATACTGGATGAAATGATTATTACCTAAAGTGGACAAAGCATAGCTAGACGAATATTCTCATGTTGTGATTCTTTGGAACTTGTGATGTAAAAATTGAGATTTGAATTTGGATATTTATCATAATTCACCTCTTTCATATGCATTAACAATTATTGCATTATTGTATACCGCTAAGTGATTGCTTATTGTGGGAGTGTTTGTTGTCTCTCATGTAAGTGGAGAGATTTAGCCGAAAGAGTTGCAGAAGACAAAGAGCCCAAGGATCATAGTTCACATAGTGTTACAGGGTATAAGTCATACAGTGATCTTTTGTAAAGTTTTCTCATATGTTTTTAAATGTCAAATTGTATTTGAACATTGAGTTTTTGTATTTTATGGCTCTTGTAAAGGCTAAGTGCTCTTGTAACCTAATTTTTTAAACTCTCTCTTATTGTGAATGTGTACATATTTTGGTCAAATCTCGAATAGGTTTAATGATTTGTTTTAAGTCAGACATCATGGCCATGATGCATATATTGATTTTTGAAAAGTTTTAAAATATCTGCATTTCATATAGACGTCTATTAATATACTTTCATGTGAGTTGGGAATAAATCCTAGCTATATATAGGGGTGTTACTTGCCTAAGGGCTTAATGGCATGTTAGATAACTTTAATGATCAATGAATATTATTGATTAAGATTAATGAAATAGGAATAATCTAAACATGAATAATGTGAATATGATTATATGAGGATTTCATAAGTAATGGCTTATGGAACTTGAATGATATGCATATATCAAATGAATGCTAAAATTCATGACTCAGTATTCTAGGTACAAAAGTTATCAATAACAAGGCATTTAGAATGAAATAAAGAAATTTGGGGATTGAATTCATACATGTGGTCATCGATAATTTAGTAATGATAATTATGTATGTATACATGCTTGTAGTGCCATTAGCTCAATTGGTTATGAGTTAGGTTCACTGTCAATATTGAGAACTGATTAATAGGTAGATTCACAAGTTCAATAAGGGCATTTGAAGTGCTTGAAAGTAATGGCTTAATAGAGGTAAGTTCCTCAATTGAGAACATGTGAATTGATGGATTATATATATGTATATGGAACTTGTATCTATGATGTCACTTATATCTATGATGTCAATTGATTGCTATTGGCATGCTACTTGTAGTTATGAAGATGATTTTTGCATATTCATAGGAAGGGCCATATTTGGTTAGCCTTAGTGCTTTGCGTGATGTATTGTGAAATTTGGCATCTAATGCAAAAGATACAAGCTTGTATGATTGAAGCATGTTATAAATTATATGAAATGGGCAAGCATATTATAATTATATGAAATGGGCAAATGCACGAATGATAGAGGTATGTTCTAATATGATTTTCAATGAGTATTGATAAGTAGGGTGGCAATTGAACCACTAAAGAGCTTATATGTCATGATATATATGAAAAAGATATTGTTTCTTGTATTTTATCAAAAGGAACATCCTTTTTTACCACCTGGTAGAAATCTATCATGACCATGAATATAGGAGCATAATGCTTCATGCCCAGACCAAGTTGCTACAGCCGTAAAGACACTATTTACAGCAAAAATGAACTTTATTCTTGTGATATGTTATCAAGTTTGTGACACGCCATTCTTTCCCATATGCTCAGATATGATGTTATACAACATGAATACATGACTATAAGTATAAGTATAAATATGTTAAGAATACGATTATATGCTATGCATATTAATTGAGGCATATGAGAATATGATGAAAATGTAAAGAATATGGTATTAAATGCCCATTTTTCAGCCTGAGGACTATTTTAGGGTAGATAGTGCACCATTAAGGGGATAAAGGATACATATCAATGAACCTATGAGTGAGGAAAGGGTGGCTTAAGCTCCAGTATGAGCACTCCTAATCCTAGTACACATAGATTTATGTTATTACACTCAGTCAAGTTGTTTTAAGCTCGAAAAGCCCTTTTGACTTGAGATTCTAGTGAGTAGGGTCACTTAAGCTCAAGTATGAGCGCTCCTACTTCACACCCGTATTTGAACAGTTAGGGAGTGAGGCATGGGCCATTTATTTAAATAAGAAATGGAACATGGAAATTCCTTGCTTTCATGAGCAAAAGAATGAAAAAAGTAATATGATCTATCATAAATTTGTTAAATGAATTTGATATGAAATTTTGTGTGTATATATATATATATATGTGTGTGTGTGTGTGTATAACATTAAATATGCATATGCCTTGAATACTTTGAGTAATGATATATGAACACGATATGTGAATAATAGATGAGAATGACTGGTGGTCAAGTCAATTACCAGTTTTTTGAAATAAAGGCTTTAATTTCTGGGGTTTCTATTATGCCTACAAAATGGGCCTAAAAGTTATCATGATCATTTGGGGTATTAAAAAGGTAATTTAAATGAAAAAAAATAAGAGATGGATGATGCAAGGCTTTGCATAACCCATATAGGATATGGTAATTTACATGAAAGAAAGAATGCATGAATAATATAACCAACCCAATCAACTCTAACTTGCTCTTACAACCTCGAGCTCTTCTCTTTAACTGCCAACTCAGCTACCTATCAGCTCAAAGACTTACATGCAAGAAACCCGCATGCTAAGATACTGAAAGCTTAGTAGTATATATAAGCAAGAAAATTCTTGCATACACACATAACATACATGACATACATTATATCTTATTCTCATATCATATATCAAGTCTGATCATTTTATACCTAGAGATAAACTATAAACCTTACCTCGATTGTGGAAGCCATTATCATATCACTTGAAGAGAAGGAATACCATAATCATAACATATGTATCTTATGATTGTTATCCTTTACAAAGTGATCTATATATGTTTTGTAACCATTCCCTTTGTCTAACACTATATGTACTATTCATAAGGCCATCCATAGTAAGGCATAACACATTTAAATACAATTGTAATATGATTAAATACTCATATCCTCTTTCATATATCACTTAATAGAGTCATATCACACATTCATATCATGCAGCAAGTCTTATCTCAATATGTGCACATGCCAATTGAATATAAAGGTAGAGATGATAATCTTACCTGGCTTGCAAAAGCATTATAGATATAGATGATAATTACATGTTGAAAGGCATATCACTTTATTTCTTTCCATGTAGGAATTTCGTTTATTCATAATTGATGCACAAATGTAATATACAACTTGCTATCTTTTATCATGTCATTTATTAATATCGAATGGTGTACTTGTCATGTTCACACAAATCATCATGCATGATCTATACTTATACATAATAGTACATTTCCATATCATATAAGTTGGTTTCTATATACCATGTGATCCTTTTCATATGTGTTCATAAACCAACATAAAGTACACATACCTTACAAAGTCATACCACTAATTGGCAGACATATCAATCATATCATTGTAGAATAATGCATGCTTCACATAGGTAAAAATACATATACATCATAAACATTTTATGTTTCATCTTTCCAAATACTTATTTTTATAAATATCATTTTTTTACTATATGAAGACCAATGAGATAAAAAAACCTATCCCTAAAGCTAATATACAGACTAGAGAAAGACAAAAACCTTGCTTTAATCCAAATGAAACAAAGTAGAAGAGCACAAAACAAAAACTAAACAACCAACAATTGAAAAGAAAAGCAACAACAAAAGCAAAATAAAGAAAAGAAAGATGAAGCTAGGGACTGAACAATATCAATCAAAACCTGGCATTGGGCTCACAAAACCACCACTCGAAAAGAAGCCATTTGTTAAATGTTCAAACTAAGGAGGATTCCCTTCTTGCAGACTTCCTATTCCACTAGAATTTGACTCCTTCAAGTGATATAATAAGGCTAGAAAGGTTGTAAGGAAATCTCATATGTGTAGACTTAAACCATAACCAAGCATGATAATGCACAAGGTGTTTTGTGGTTTAAAGATCATCATAAACACTATTGAAATAGTTTTTATTCCTCCATAACCATAAGGACCAGACTATAGCATAGAATAAAATGAGCCAATATTCCTTTTGGAGCTTCCCCAAGATACAATGTTCCTAAATGTTGAAAAAATCCAGCAAAGTTTTTGGAATGGCTAATTGAATACCCCACCAATTCAAGAAGTGACACCAAATTTTCCAAGCATAAGGATAGATTAAAAGCACATGATCAATTGTCTTGCCAAAAGAACCACACAAAAAGTAGATGATAGAAGAAATGGAACACATACCTTTATCAAAAAGCATGTCTCTAGTTGGTAGCTTACAATTGAACATAGACCACCCGAAGAGCTCAATCTTGGCAGTAACAATGTTTGCCCAAATCCTTCGAATAAAGTACTTTATTAAGTTGTGAGTGTAAATAAATCCGAAAAAATATCAGCTAGAGAAGTAGAGCCATTCCAAATATCAGTCCAAAGAAGAGTACTCCTTCCATCACCTAATTTGAAACTGATGCTATAAAGAAGCAACATGGAAAAATTGTTCTTGCTCAAGAAAACATCCACAATACCTTTCCAAATAGATGATGTAATTGGCTTATAAAAAACTGAATCCAAGTGACTCACACCGTATTTATATTCAACAACATCCTTCCATAATTTTCCACCATTATAATGCATATTCCATAGCCACCTAAAAAGCATTGCCTTTTTATGAAAATAGATATCATAAATGCCAAGGCCACTATAAAGCTTATGATGTATAAGCAAATCCCAACTACTACAATGCATTTTCTTAACAGAACCCCCACCACTCCGAAAGAACTCAGAAATATGGTTGTTAATAGAATGAGCCATATATCAACATGTTAAAAATGGAGAGATAGTACAAAGGAAGAGAAGATATGCATGATTCAATAAGAGCCAACCGACCTAATTGGGATAAAATTTTACCTTTCCAAAAAGCAAGTGCTACTAAATTTTAGCAATAAGAGGCCTCCACATAGACAATTGTTTCCATTTACTTAATTGCTTGTTTCCATTTTTTCCTATATGTATGGCATTTACGCCATATAAACTGATTTTTGTATCATGTGTACTAGGTACTTGATTCCTTTTATATCTTTTTACGTTTCATAGCTCATAACTCAATAAACTATGATATCATAATCATTATAAATATTCATAACACTTATACATATCAAACTGTGATTCATAAGACTCAAAACATCTTATTTACTCGTCAAATACTCTATACTTTGACTATTCAGATAGTGGTTATAAATAGGAGCCCCCCCTTGGAGCTTAGACCATCCTATCCATTAACTGAGCTCATGTGAGCTAATATATGTAATTAAGCTCATGTGAGCCAATAAGTCAAGTGCGCTCCCTATGAGCTTGGGCCTACTTGATAAAGAAATAAGAGGTTGTTAGCAAAAAGGATCAAGGGCGCTTAAGCCTCCTTGTCCATAAAATATTATTCTGTGATAATTCTTGTGGTACCAAAATAACCATGAATGACATGTCATCTATCCTATAGGTAGTACTAGTATGAGTAATTAGGCATTTATAATTCGGTTTGTAGCTGTTAAACTGTTCTCATAACATATTTCATGTGTATACATAATATAACTTGGTATGATTCACATACCTTCTTTCTTTTTTTACCATGCAGTCATGTATACACTGGTTATGGGCATGACACAAGGGTGTCATGCTCGTGACAAACAATCTGGTGGTGACAATAGTGGTGACATTGGGGGTGAATGGTCTGTTCCATTTTGGATCATGAGTCACGGCCATGAATCTGGGTTTTCAACATGGAAATCAAGTTAGACAGCATTTAACCATCTCAAAAAGCTTATTTGCCTTTAACATCATATTGTTTTTCTCATAACTATGATTTCACTAATAGTGCATAAACCATAGTACCATTACCACTTGAATTACATGCTTAAGGTTTTGATTGTCATTTTTAACATATCAAGCATACAACTTCATGTTAAAAAAGTCCCATGGATAATCACATAGCATAAAAAATAATCAAATAACATGCAGGCAAGTCAAATTTCTATGTTTTATGCACAGACCTGAATTGTGGAGCTAAAAACCAAATAGTCTAACTCGACTTCGTGAGTTGGTGGGCTTCACCATGGTTACCAATATCTCCTAGCCTAAACATATGATAGATGCACAATCAAAACATAGCTAGAACATAATTAAACCTTAACTTTGATAAACTGCTTTACTGTGAGAATCTGAATTTCTAACCCTAAGCCATTAAAACGTGTTTTAATCATTCAGATCATCCTAATCAACCTTTAGATGCTTTAAGCCCATAAATCTTACCTTAATTGAGAGAAAAATCAGTGGAATAATAAATGCTTTGATCAACCTTTAGATGCTTTAAGCCCAAATATGCCCACTCCTAAAATAGCCTAAATCTTCAATAAGCTTGTGATTTAAGGCTTTAATCCTTATTTTTACTTATGGTTTTGTGTTTTTAACTCAAGAAATCAGTGGAAAATGATGGAAAATGATTGAGGTGATGTTTTAGGGTCTCAGGGAGATGGCTAGGTTTCTTGGGAAAGGCTTATCATGTGTTATCGGATGAAGAAGACAACCTTTTTATAAATGACAGCTAGGGTGACGACTAGGTTTCTTGGGAAAGGAATATTGAGGTGCTCTAACATCCTGGACCATCCCTATATGCATTTCATTTGGACATATTCAATTTATATATCATTCACATGAAATACATGCATATATATGGATTTTGGCTTGAATATGTTCATGAGGTAGACTTGCTATGTGTCGGTTTATTGAAATAGAAGTAAGTCGCACTTGTCTAGTTATAATTTAAACAAGGATGATATGGTATTAAGAATAAAATGATTAAATAGAAATAAATAAAATTTGATATAGTTAAATTAATTAAAGTGGACTATTTAATTAAATTGTACTTTTGGCATTGGCTAATACATGAAAAAATGTAGAAGAAATAATAATAATAATAATAATAATAATAATAATAATAATAATAATAATAATAATAATAATAATAATAAAAAGATGGGACAAAGTGGGCCATTTCATTTGGCCTTAATAGGCTCTTTTCCTTCTTCTTCCAATCACCACCGGAGTCACTTTCTTCTTTCATTCTTTCTTCATTTTCTCTCAAAGTTTCTAGTAGCAAATATTTTCTGTAAGTTAATTACACCTTGAATTGCTGAGTTCAATTTATGGTTGATTGGTAATCGTTTAGGGTGTTCAAACAATTAAGTGATTATGCTTTATGCCTTGTTGAATTTTGTTTTGGGGACAGTATATTTGTGCTCCGTATTCTTCATTCGAGGGACAGAATTTAAAGAAACACAAAACATCAAACTTGTAGTTGGTGGTTTTAGGTTTATGGCTATGTAAAGTATTGCAATATTTGGTGTCTATGAAAAGATATTGGCCTATGACTGAGATTGATTAGGGTAATAACCCTAGCTGATTCTCTTGCTGTTGATTCATTTTTTATATGATAGAGGCCGTATTTGAGGAAACTAAAAACATAAAAATTGTATGTGATGGGTTTTGAGCATGTATCACATACATATTACGTAGCGGAAATTAAAATTTTTCAAAATCTGAATCAAAGGATTATACATGTGCCAATTAAAACTAATTTAACCAAAGAAAATTCAGAAATTGTATCTTTATTATTTCTTGATTTTTCTTCAATTTCTCACCTTGTTGGGTTGTAGTAAACCATAACAATCCAATGTTGGATTATCTTTAACAATATCCACGCAAAGATGAGAGGACGAAACCACTAGGGAGATGACTTGAACATACCTCAAAGTGCTAGCAATGAGAATCTTCCTTTGAGAGGAAAAATTAAACTCTTTAATTTTTCTTGTTGTCTCCAAAAATTTTTCTTCTCTCAAAAATTTTTCCATGTCTATTTTCTGTCTTTGGGGTCTTTTAAATTTTAGAAAAATAATTAGACAACTAGATCAAAATTGAAAGGAGAAGAAAATGAAATGTCATGATCTAAAAATTGGCCAATTGGGGGCTGCTACATGCAGGCATGCGCAATAGCCCCCTTGGGTAGGCCCAGCTAGCCTGCAAGGCCAGCGGGCCTATGCGGGACCGTCAACCCCCCAGAGCGATTTTTTTCCACAATCTTATCGTGAACCTACTCGAAATAATTTTCTCATATTTTGGATCCTATCCAAAGCCATTTTACTCATTTTTTATATCTCCAAGGCGTGTGACCCATTAGGTTTCTGGTTATGTTGGCCACTTAAAATTATGAAATAATTTAAGCAAGTCACGAGCGGTATCTACTAACACATCATTACCCCCAATTGATCGAAAAGTCAGTAGTTTGACTACGAACCTTTCCATAGGCAACAATATGTGCAATTCGTCCTTTCACCATTCTATACTATGTGTCAGCTCTCGCTAGACTGACTACGTCACACCTAGCCCAAGTGATGTTAGATCTTATCCTTGGGACTCATTACTCTATTAGACATGTCATTGAAGACCATCTTCAAGACATTTCCACTTTGACCAGAGATTCCCGAGTAATGATCCCGATAAGAGGCCGTGGGTATACTCTCCCTCTATTAGGAGCGGTGAATCCTTTGTTGGGTACCTAATTACCTTTGAATACCTCAAGCTGTACCCAATCACCACCCTATGAGCGACCTCTATGAGGCAAAAAGGAATGGAGTCAAAGCATAGAATCAATATCCAAGATATCCTTGAGTACCTCAAGTTTAAAGATACATGCACCATTGCTATGATGAGACAATCATTAACATTTGAATAGATAATCCATATGATTGTCTCATAACAGGTCATCCAATGTACATGACTACTCTTAGCAAGCATCCGCATGTTAACTTTGAACATCTCATGCTCATAGCTTATGAGATCTACTATTTGATCCAATCAAGAAGTATAACATGTGCTAGTCTATCCGGATCAACAATGTCCCATCTTGTTGTTCCTATGACTAGGGATAATTTAGATACTAACATAATTACACATGATAGGAATCTCATTATCATGATCCCATCATGA
>CATIWF010011515.1:0-12316 GCA_949630135.1 Balakata baccata | reverse complement strand
ATTGAAATGGCAATTTTTGTAATTAAAGGAGAAAGGTGGGGCAATAATAAAATCTCATTTCCTTTTCATCTCTTTATTAGTGATTGATTCCACTTTCTAATCTGCACTCCCAAAGGAGGAGATTTCAGAGGAGCCTTTTTATATGTAATTTTATTTTTCTTTGCTCTTTTGCCAGAAAAATATTTTCTGATTTTCCATTTCGAACAGAATATTTCTCTTTATCAGCACTTCCTCCACTCAATCTTCAACACACAAACAATCAATCAAAATCACACAAAGAGCATATAATTTTTTTTTTTTGTATTTTTGGTTTTTCTGCGGCAAATCCCTTTTTCATTCAGGTTTCATTTCCCTTGTAGTCCTAGCCGTAGAGTTGTGGTGGGTTTGTCTCTGAGGTTCTTTCGCCTCATACTGAAGCAAGAAAAGCCACCATGCCATTTTTTTTTTAATTTCTTTTATGATCATTATTTCTACTTTTTCGTTCCGCAATCAGAATCCTTTCAAAGATTTTGATTCCCATGAAAATAATAAATCAAATTTACCCATAATTGTTCTCAAGGGCATCTTTATCTTGCTGCTATTAATTGTTGCTCAATCTTGCTCCGTTGCTTTTCCTATCACAAACAACAAACCCCATCATCACTGTCGTCGTCGTCATCCAAACCAAGAAACCATGAAGGTGCATCCAATGCCCAAAAAGAGGAACAACATAACAATCCAATACTGCATCAACAATACCACCAGTAATAACCTCATCAACAATCGGAGGGACCCATTTTCTGGTGGGAGCCACAAGAAGCTAAGGAGGCTGCCCCACATATTCAGCCGGGTGCTGGAGCTCCCTTTGCGGTCCGATGCCGATGTTTCGGTGGAGGAAAACCCTGATTGCTTCCGATTCGTGGCGGAAACTGATAACATTGGGGAAGTGAGGGCGCACACGATCGAAATTTTTCCTGGGATTATTAAAATCGTGGTTAGGCCAAATGGGTATCTGCAATTATCCTCATATGATGATTTAGAATTGGATATGTGGAGGTTTAGGCTACCGGAATCGACGCGGCCGGAGCTTGCTAGCGCGGTTCTGACAGACGGGGAGTTGATCGTCACAGTGCCCAAGGGAGACGGAGTGGAGGGGGGGAATGGTAATAATGGGGAGTTCAGAGGAGGTATGGGAAACAATAACAATAATAATGCTAGGCTTGTGCTTGTACAGTGATAGTCATAATTGCTGCTCTCTAGCCTTTGGGTTTTCTTCTTTTTCTTACTAAATGAATGTTATGGCGGAAGTTAGATTTTTTTTTTTTAAGTTGGTTTTCCCCTGCTTTTATTATTAAATGAAACCAGTTCTTTTTCATTCTTGCGTAACGAGTATATGGTAGCTAGTGCATTAAAGGTAGAAATTTGATATTTTGAATTGTTGAGGCTTTTTCTATTGACTTCTGATTGGCATGAGCATCAGTGATATATCTGAGGTTGAGGCCTTTTAGTTGATATACCTACTGTGTCTAATGTTCTAGGAAAAGAGGTGCTGAAATGTGTCAAATTGTATTTATATTTGATTCATGGAGATTTCAACTTGGTCATTGAACCATTCTATTGTTAAATGAAAAATGCTGTTTTTTGATTGACTAAAATGTTAGATTGTAAGTCTTAAAAATTCTCCGCACATCCTCCTGATTTATGAGCAGAGCATGTTGGTTGGAAAAGTTTCTTTAATTGGTACCAAGTCCTAGAAAATTTAGTATTTGAAATGCTTTCAATCAATTTCATACTTGTTGGATTGCGTTTCTGAATTCTTGGTGAAGGGTTTTAGTGCCGAAAACTGCTTCTCATTTTTATCTCGTGATAAAAGAATATATGCTTCACATCCGGTAGTTGTATCTTTACAAGGCGAGCTGCTATAGGATTTCGTCCCGCACTTGTCTGCTAGCATTTCTAGTTTTTGCTAAGGCATGATAAAGATTATATTATCTTTTGAGGCCTTTTATTCCACTTGATCTTTACTTTGTGTGACAGATCATTCTTCTTTAAGACTTCCTTTTTTTTTTTATTGCCAATACAAACTTTTAAGTGGTTTTGACTTAATTTTTGCTCCTTTGATTAATGTAATAGGATGCCTTTATTGTCGCATTATGTTGGAAGGTTTCCTTATTAGATCAAATTGTGTTTTCCTTAGTTCTATACTATAATTCTCTTTTTTAACATTCTTTCGAACTGATTCACAATCATTTTTTCAAACTAAACTAATTAGTGGGCTTGATATTTTGCTTAACGATTGTAATGATTCCTGGGAATGGTGTCCCTTAATTATTTTCTGCTGCCTATCCCACCATTTTGAACCTATATAAATATTCGATTTAGTTTATTTTTTCCTTAGAAAATAGCTTCTCAGCCTTCCTCTGTAATCCGTGTCAAACATGGAGAGCAAAAATTTTCTGTATATGATGCATGTCATGAGCAGTAAAACATTCATATTGATCATATTGCATCACCATCAACTTTGCCTGGTTTTATGAAATACTAAAGAGATTTAGGAGAATATGCTTTGAATACTTATAGTTGGGGCCTCTAACCTTTCTTTCCTCTCTTTTCTTTTGTTGGTGGAAAACGTTTTTCTTTAGAGAATATGTTTGATAGATGTTTTGTTATCTTGATCATCCTATCTAGCCTTCCTTTTCCGAGATTCCTTTTACCTAACTCTGAAGCTTCATATTTTAGTGACTTGAGCATGGATTCCAGCTTGATTGTACATGTATAACTTTCAATAAAAGAAGCTGAAATTAGGATAAAGAGATCAATACTTAAGTTAGGGGTGACAATAATGGACACAACACGATAGTATGACACGAACCTAACATGATATTTGTAGGTTAGGGTTGAGTTTTATTGTGTTTGTGTTACAATCGTGTCAACCCGATAAAGACACGAAAATTATTGTCACAATTGGAAAAATATGTTTAACCTGTTAATAATTCGTGTCGTGTTGACACGTTTAATTTGACACATTATAATCCATATGCACATTAACTAGATCGTGTTAACTTGTTGTATCGTATTAATCCGTTATTAAGTGGGTCATGTTTATGTTCAAATTTTAGACATGATTAGCTTATTGTGTTGTGTTTGTACCGACCCTTATCGTTTTATGGGTATATCAAGACATGACACGAATATAATTCGTTAACACGAATTGCCACCCTAAGTCTTCAATGATGATTTGTTTCTTATAGTAGATAAACCTACTGCGGACAAGTGTTCATTTTTAATATTTTACATATGCAAAACACCTCTTTGTTTCTATTTTGGTTTTACTTTTGCCTCGTTGAGAAATGCAAGGAATTTTCAAAGAGGAAATGGGCACTAGGAATTAAAGAGGGTTGTGGTGTGTTGTATGGTCATCCTTGAAGATTCGGCAGCCACAAAAGAAAAGGCTTCTCTTTTAGGAATCTCAGTAGACAGGAACAAGCTCTTTTTCTGTTTAACTTCAAAACATGGTGTGGCTTGACGCATAAACACACCTCTTAATATATTATGATGTGATCCACAACCTTATTTCATTGAATAAGTCTTTGACAACGTCTTATGAAAATTTGTACGGTTATGTACAGTTCTTTGGGACAAAGTATGAAATCTGATGAAAATTTGTTAAATTTCTGAAGAAATTTTTTTTTGAATTTATTCTTCAATTTCCAAACCGAAATGTTCTCTCAAGATACTTTTGGAGGTCCTTCCAAATCCCTTGGCCACTTCTTTCCATATCTTTGAGTTTTGCCAATTCCTTCTTTATCTGATCCTCCTTTTCTGTGACAGCAGTCAGTAACACATCTGTTTTGATATGTAATTTGCAGCGCGTCGATTTAGATCTCTCTTTCATGTTGCTGATAAAGCTTCCGAATATATTTCTTTTGAGCATAGAGTCGTTCTTCTGCAATACTGTATTCAAATGCCTGAGACTGTATTAGTTCATCGAGGATCTGATTGATCTCATCCTCGAGTTTTAATGTTTCAGCCCGGCAATCAGAAGATATAAAGTGTCTCACAAGCTTGTTCTATTGTCTGAAAGGTCTTGCTTATTAGCATCAGGAGTTTGTTCTGCGTGCAGTTTTGCAGACATGTCAAATGACAGCAAATGCTAGACCGTGCGGCCCACACCCAAAGAAATGCATGCATACGTACATACAAACCGTTTAACATGCTTTACTAAACCTCTTGAAAAGAGAATTAAATTCTTAAGAGGGAACTAATAAAGACAGGGAAGAGAATTACATAAACGACAAAGAATACTAACACATTGCAGCATTCACCAAAACTTCCATGACTCCATAAGTAAACCCGGAAAGAGATGCCCGCTAATCAAAGCTAAAATTTGACTGCCACACCTGAAATACCATCTAAGAGCAAACATATATCACTCTGTCATTGTTGAAATTGTTTAAATTGATGAAATTGATGGACCCCATCCATTGTAAATGAGAGAGTGATGACTTATGACCGAAATAAAATATGAAAAAATACAAAGAGAATACAGATTGACAGAAAGATTCTACCGAAAAAGGGTAGCTTTAATCTTAACAATCAGACCTCGGTAACGGTAACAAAGTATTAATTGGAGAAGAAATAAGCACCCTCAGAAATTCTAAAAAAAAAAAAAAAGAAATTAATGCATAGAAAAAAAAAAATCAAAGAGAATAGTAAAAGAAAAAAACTTGAATTTCAAAGAGCATTCAATTCTACAACATATCAAAAATTAAGCGCCAATTAAAAACCCTACATAATTGACATAATACACTAATATTCCTCATATTTAAAAAATATATATAATACAATAATAAAAAAGAATATTATCTTTTATTCATGAGGTATTAGTCTAATAAATTAAATTTATAGGGGTAACAGTGCAATATATCAAAAACTTCAGAGGATAAATAGTATAATTTTCAAATATAAGAAATACTAGTGTAGTATATCAAACTATATGGGATAAATCATATATTTTTCAAATTTCAAGAGCTACTAATGTATTATATTAAATTATACGGGGAAATAATAATTTTTCCAAAAATTTTACAATTTATTGAGAAAAGTTATTAATATTAAACTTACATAATTTTTCTAATATATTTTTATATTCAAATTTATAAAATATTAATTTATATACATTAATTATAAAATAAAAATTGAAGTACTTTTGTATTACAAATAATTTTTGAAATACTGAGTTGTTACAATTTACATAATTGGAGTACCTTTATGTTACAAATAATTTTCAAATACCAAATTGTTACGGGTTATATAATTAGAGGGCCGTAGTGAAATTCACCCATCTGTATTACCTGAATCTTAAGAACTCAAAATGGCAAACCTTCCGTTTCTGTAAACATATGCATTTGTATTACCTGAACTTAAAATGGCAAAGCTTCTGTTTCTATAAACATTTCGGGTCGGCAAAGTTAATCTATGTCAGATTAAAATAACCAAAGACAGAGCTTCTCTCTTAAATTCGAAATAGAATTGAAGAGAAGCATGTCCAGCAGTGAGTTACAACAAAAAAAAAAAAAAAAAACAAAGAAGCATCTTCCACAAGAAAGTACAACATATGCAGATCATGAACGCCACTAAGTCTAGTTCCTATCAAGGGTTACATGTTGTACTGTCGCAACAAAAACCAACTGGTGAGCATAACCATAATTACCTAAACATAATCCTGACGACATTGATTAGAGACAGAAACCTTGTAAAGGGGCAAATTTTGCAAGAATTTCTGCTTCACGCTTTTCTGCATTTCTCTTTTTCAGCTCCAATTCTGGCATTTTAGCATTGGCAAGTTGAACCTGATGCACAACTTTCGGAATTGCACTAGCCACCATCTTCTGAGCATGGGTCACCTCGTTCTTTGCTGCCTTCTTAGTCTTGATTGAATTAGTAAGCTCAGCACGCCTTGACTGAAGTAGAGCAATTTGATTGTCAATTTCTTGCACGGCCAAAGAGTTTGAATCCACTTGCAATTGTAGCTGGTCTGCCTTTTCTTTCAATTCGTTATACTCATCTTTCAAAGAAGCAACTTTGTTCTTTCTATCTTCCAGGGTGGCAAAGAATTCATTAACCTGCTCTATTAGTTCCCTACTCTCCAGAAAAACCTCGCTGAAAGTAGGGATTTCGTCAATCAACTTCAACTTCACAATTTGTTCAGCATTTAACCTGGGATCATTTCGAAGTTTTGATGCTAGATGTGTAAGTTCAGAAATGCTCATTGATGAGATCAATGAAGGAAAATCCATAACAAGAAGCGAAGAAAGCCTACTTCGAGCTTCTGCCATTTCATCTAGTGCAAGAACAGAACCAGTGGCTGTAGCTGATGGTGATTGGGTTTCAGATACAGGCTGGGTGAGAATGGCTTCCAAAGAGCTGAGATAGTTATCAAAATCCTCTGGAATTGGCTCGACTGTTGGTTCCTCTGTGATAAATGCACTATTTTCAGAAGCAGACTGTTTATAAGTCTGTCTAGTTTTTCGCTTGGGTGCAGATGACAATGTAGCTTCATTCTGTTTTTTCCGATTAGGTCTGGGTGTTGATCTTGCTCCACTCTGTTTTGTTTGCTTAGGTGTGGATGAAGATTTAGCTTTGCTCTGATTTGCTCGCTTAGGTGTGGGTATGGGTAATGTTGCTTCATTCTGTACTGTTTGCTTAGGTGTGGATGCTGCTCTTCTCTTCCTGCCAGAAGAATAAAGATTATCCTCTTTATTTTCTTCTTGATCTACCACTTTTTCATCTTGTGGAGGAGCAGGTTCCGCTGTACCAAGGATAAGAATAAATGGGAAATACTAAATTTATCATCAAAAGAAATTCAAAAGCAAGCATGGAAAAATTTCTGAGGTGGAAGAAAAAGATGCACAAATGTACAAAGCCTCTATTCACCACATCCAGAACCTCTTCCCCTCCCTCAATATGCATAAGGACTAACCTATCCTTCTCAAGTGCAACATAAGAAGGATTCAAGATAAAATTAATCAAGAATTTTGAAAGGTTCAGATTGATTTCGTCCACCATGTTGAGATATTGACAAGATTATCAAAGAAAAAAGGAAATGTCTAAATAGCTGCATCTGAAGTTACTTTCCTTTAAAATCAAGATGTAAAGCATCTTACTCAGTTCTCCACTACACTTAAACCAAAACAAATATATTAAAAGTTCAAAGAAAAGATTATCTAATATAAAACAAGTAATGTTTTTCTTAATAATGTTCAATCAATTTTTCATTGAACTAAAATAGACAATAAAGTTTTACTCAATATATATATATATATATATATATATATATATATATGTTGTGAGATATTGGAAGATATTTGAATAATATTTTTAATTAGTATGATTTAGGTAATTAGGGATAGATAGAGATTTATTTCCTAGTTAGTATTGTTTCTTATTCTTTATATATTTGTTTCCTATTTTATATTTATAGAGTTGTATATACAATGTTTTCTACTATCAATGAAATTATCGATTTCTCTCAATTCTTGTTTATTTACATGGTATCAGAGCCATGGGTTCCAGTGAAACCCTACCTGGAAATCGATCCAAGAGCTATGCTTAAATAGGCATCTCTTTGTCATAATTGGGTCACAATGAGTGATCCATTTCGTTTTTCTTCTTTGTCATAATTGAGTCACAATGAGTGATCCATTTCGTTTTTCTGCTCTTGAGAGCAAACTATGTAATTTCTTGGGGTCACTCTTGTCGAGTAACATTTGTTATCGATATATCTTGATTGACTCTCCTCGGATTGTACGACATCTTCTCCTACCTGGTTGGGTCTACATTGGTGTAGTGTGAGGCCTTTTGTATTACAGGTTTTGTCGGTTCGTATGATATTTTCTACCTGGTTGGGTCTATACTAGTGTGGTGTGAGGCCTTTTGTGATACAGATTTTGGAGCTCTTTGTTTTTTATATCCGTAACAAGTTGAACATGATTGATATATATGTTTCAACTTGAGGGGGAGTGTTATGAGATATTGAAAGATATTTGAATAATATTCTTAATTAGTATGATTTAGGTAATTAGGGATAGATAGAGACTTATTTCCTAATTAGTATTGTTTCCTATTCTTTATATATTTGTTTCCTATTTTATATTTATAGAGTTGTATATATAAGGTTTTCTACTATCAATGAAATTATCGATTTCTCTCAATTCTTGTTTATTTACAATATATATATGGTCTCCAGATTCCATTGCATGCAATGTTTCACAAACATTTCTCTAAACATTCTCCGCAAATTTATGACAGTTATTAACTGCCTGAAATTGTATGTTCACCCTATGTTTCCTGCTTAATTCTGCATTAGTGCCCTAGTTCACTTCTCATAAACATTCTAGGTGTGTACTTTCTAATTCCATTGACCATGATGATCCCATTATCATTCTTCATTTCTAATGGATTTTTAAGATCCCCACTCTTAAACTTTTAACTTCATGAAACCACAACTATTACTGGACAAAATGTCAAAATCTTAATCCAAACTACTTGAGATTGGCTAATCCATAAAGTAATTAATTATAGCGAAATATAGATCTATAAACCACTTCATAAACTCGAGAAAGGGAAAAAAAACTAATAAATATGCAAAAAGGAATTTGGCGATCCCTACATGAAACAGAATGAAGGTACACAATTTTGAAGCAAGGTAAAAAAGGCATGCACATCCTAGAACAACAATTCACAAAGAATATTAAAGAGAAAGGATGCAAACCTTTTGTTGAAGATTCAATTTTTACAGGAACCTTCCAAGAAAAGGATGCAAAAAATGCATCCACATCTGCTTCTGGGAAGTGTGATTTAATATAATTTATAACTGCAGGCTTGCTAGCAAAACATTGTTTACCAAGACGTTTTGGGAGATAGAGAAATCTATCTTGGAAGTATCCAGTAGCAGGGCTGAACCTCCTTCCTACTCTCCAGATCCAACAATCACCAGGATCTGGAAAATCAACTGGGGCATATGGCAAGCCTTCACCAGATTCACCTGGCAGGACAGGCCAAAGCAAGTTATTCTGCTCTGCTTCAGGAATGTCGCCACCATTTTCTTTAGGGATGCCATTCTCTTCAAGTTGCTCATTATCCTCAAAATGTTCATTCAACACAAATTGAAGATTCTGCTGAGCAATTGAGGCTGGCGTGCTAAAGTCACTGACATTGCAATAAAATAAGCCATGTATTAATTACTAAAATAGGATATGGAAAAACTAATAATCTTGTACACAGTTCTGTACAATGTATATAACCATTTGCGATGTTCCTTTAGGAATAATCTCCATCATTTACATTTCAGATAAAAAAAAAAGGATCAACAGATACATGAATTAGTTTCGAGAATGTAAAATCCAATAGAACCTTAATAGTTAATTACGTGCTGATTATCACACTTCTACTCAAACAAAATAGAGACACAAGAAGAGGTTAGCAATCATATTAAAAAGGTTTCATTGACTAGCAATAGAAGCAAATCATCCTCGAGTTCAGGACCTTCAGGTAGAAAAACCTGAAATTATATTCTTCAAATTTTCTCAAATTCATTAGATTCATTGACCTATCTAGATCCATAAATGTGGATAGACCTCATTTTGAATTAAAACAATGACCAAACAAATCAAATTGAATAATTCCATCTAAATACAGCAACCAAAAGTAACGAGTTCGATTATCTCAGGAAGGGGGGCAAAATTCTAACCCTTGAACATAATCTTGGACTTGATCTGAAGGAAAGGGGAAGGGATCAGACATCATAAGCTAAATTAATCTGCCTGCAAAAGATTAGAAAAGAAAAATTAGGATCAAGAAAAGAGAAATTGAAATCAAAGAAAGCAAAATTGAGGTAAACAAACAGAGAAACACACGCGCCGCTGTTCCTCAAGTGAATCTAACACTCGATAATAGTGAGGTTATGAGCTACACAGCTTAAAGAGAGAACTGATCCGACGATAATGGACGGTGCAATTACAAAATATCCGTCTTGCCCCTTGGGGATGGACCTTCAGGCTTTACCCATATGGTCTTAGGCTCATCAGCCGAAGTAAGCGAAGAAAAGGTCTTCTGCCAGTGCCACTGTCCACCTGAATTTCTTATCCATCTCTCCCACACGTGTTCACAGGCGCGTGGAATTGTAATTAGGATTAATTATCACAAGAAAATAAATATTAGGATTAACTTGAATTTTAGCATACAAATAAAATAATAATAAATCTTGTAAATGGCTTGAAAAGTAAAATTATAATAAATTTTTTTGAACAAAAATTATAATAAAAAGTTAAAAAAACTATATATTTTCATCTCTAAATTATACCTACTTGCTCTGTTTTATTAAATTTTTTATATATTTTATAAAGATTGAGTAGTGAATATGTAATCTTTTATTAATTATTTATTAAGCTTTTCAAACTAAATACTGCGTTAAAAACTTGTATAAAATATCTTTTAGTTCCTCAATTTTTATATTTTTTAAATTTAATTTTCCAATTGGGCGGACGAACATTGTTTTTGGTCAGTATTAATGAAATTTGGACATTTGAGTCACTGTAGGTGAATATTCTATATAAGAATAAAAGAAAATTGTCAATAATTCTTAGGGAAGAGCGAAAGGGATGAATTGTTCTGAATTACATACTTATGCCTTTGGAATTTGGATCATATTTATGGTACATAATTGGTATAAATTTCTGGAATTTAAATCTATCGATTTATGTATGGAAATAGGTAGAAGAAATATAGAGCTTTAAAGGAATTGTTTTTCTGGCTATGATTATTTCTGTTTTAAGACTAAATCCATTGATTCTCAACAGATAAAATTCAAATTTTGAAAGGGAGTTCTGAGGCAATGAGCTTCCACTGAATTATACGCAAAATGAAATTGATCAAGGAAAAGAAAACCAATCAATACATCGGAGCTTAAACCAGGTGAATAATGATACTCAGGAATACTGTTAGTTCTTACATAAATGTCATGTGCAATCACAGCATGCCTAAATACTTGTATGTGCAGGCAATGAAGGTTATAATGAATTATGGGAAAGAAAGAACGAAAAACAAATCTGCACAAACACAGAATCTGCAAATTAATATGCTGGCTCAGATATTTAGTTGGCTGCTTAGGACCTGCACGAACACGAGCTTCAGAGTTTTAGTTGGAATGTCTGGAATCAAATTGTGGTCTAATGATTTCTGTGGAAGCATTCTTCGCGCATGATAATCAGTTGCTCAGCAACCTGCTTGGAATTGAAATTAAATTAGTCATAATTAGTGGAAACGAAGAATTAGTTAGAAACAAAATGCATTGAAATTTATCCACAAAACATCAAACTTAAGCATTCATTGTCAAGGTAATGAACATCAGAAAGAATCATCTGCTATGCCAAAATAAACTATACAATGGAGCACATGGCTTATATATTCCAAAGGATATATATAGATCACGTTAGAGGACATCATTGATTGCTATTACAAATTTCAGAATTTTATATGCGCCCCCAAATATTATTTCTTCCTCTAATAATTTGCATATGTTAACCTGGAGATATGAAGAGAGAAATACGGTTCTTCTTTTGTCATGCATGCTGTTGTTCAAAGAAATACATATGAACTTTAAGCAAGTTTTATGAATTCCTACTTCCAATGCCTTGGTTTGCAATGCAGACATGAAGCAAACTATAAGTGCTTTCCAAGTTAATCAAAACCCATAAACAGAATCCCATAAAAAAACTAATTGTCATATTTCGATCAAATCCATATAATTCAAAATTTGCGTGCCTTTATTGCAAGTAAACAATAAAAATTGGACATTTGCATCTCGACATATATAAGCAAAATGAATGATGGCATTGCATAATATTGTTCCTGATTGAAGAAAGGGGATAACAGAACGGTGCAGATACATACCTTCTCAATGCTACCATCCTCAATATCTGTGTTGAAAGAAAGCAACAAGCTCTCATGGAGCAAATTCTCCAAATCTTCAACATAAAGTGGTCCTGTAAAAATCCCATTTCAATATAGAAACTGATCATAAGTTCAACGCAATGCAATCCAAAGTAAAATAATTTAAATAGAAAAAAGAAATCACATTTTGAACCTGTGGGTTGAAAAAGCCAAGACAAGATATCGGAGGCAAGCTGGTGGGATTTCTGGAGAGAATCATGGCCGCCCCACTGGTTTTGGACAGCCAATTGCAGACCATTCCATCGCGAAAGAAGCAATGCGATACTCTCCCGGAGATGAGACACAGCCTCTGGCTTTTGAATCGCAGCAAGATGGCTGTTTTTGC
>CATIWF010011509.1:0-18967 GCA_949630135.1 Balakata baccata | reverse complement strand
AACAAAAATGAATGAAAGGCTTCAAATCTAAACAGACAAAAGCCAGCACCACATATAAATTCTCAAAACAATTAAACAAATAAAAAAAGTAAAGTCTACATACCAAAATTCGGCATTTTGATTAACTATTGAAATCGTTTTGAAACCATTTTTTGCAGAAGCAAAAGATGAAAGAAGAAAAAAAGAAGGGGTTCCAACTCCAACACAAAGTGAACTTAGATTATTTTTATTAGGACTTATAGGACTTAAAGTGTTCCTAAATTTTGATGTGTTAGACGCAGCTTATTTGCCGGATAGTATTTAGGACTTTAGTGCTAAGAAATGTATTTAAAGTTAATCTTGTCCAACTAAAATATCAATTAAATAACTTTAAGCTAAAGTTAGAGGTGAATCACTAATATAAATTATAAAAAAGGCATTAACACAACAAGATTGGTGTTCATTTTCTAAAAAAGATTGATAAACGAATGATCCCTTCGAAATACAGAAAAAATAAAAGACTACAGGAGCTCTTAGAATCCAAAAAAGCCTAAAATATCACAACAGTTATAAGCCAACAAATACCTGGGTATAATAGGTTATTAATTCCTAATTTATAATCAGGAAACCCTGGTTTCCTGAAGGTTTTTTTGGATTGATTGATCAATTGATAATTCCATTTTGTTCGACACCATTACTTTTAGGCAATGAAAATTGAATTGCGAATTGTCATGCTCTAGTGGTTAACTCAATTTCCTTAACTTCAAAGTCTCAGATGTACTTATCTAGTGGAAAAAACTACAATTATTGGTTATGCAAAAATTATTTTGACTACTAAATTAGCATACTTGATCGGAATTGTCTAGTATCTAAACTGGGTAATGCACTTTTCTCTCCTCTCTATTTTTCATTTCTTTGCATTAATTTCATCTATCGTTTCTATGATGTCATCATGTTGCATATAAAACAACAACCAATACATGAAATGACTTTGCCAAGCCTTATTTCGTTAAAAGTAGCATCTGTTTAAAAAATTAGGATACGAATACAATATTCGAGATACAGATATAGTAGAATACGGAGACACGAAAAATTCTAATATATTATGATATAGATACAATAAAAACACAGTACAATAAAATAATAGTTTAGTAGGGGAAATAAAAAGAAAAACATAATTATAAGAAAAAGAAGAAGTATATGACAGTTGACCAAAGTTACCAAACTATTTGGATACTGCATGTTATGCGTTCAATTGAACAAAAGAAAAAGAACAAGTTGCTTGAAGTGTGGAATCTGACTTTGCAGGAGGAGAAAGTGAAGTGGGCTAGGGTTTCCACTGGGCCCAACTGAAAAAGACCCAATAATTGAGCCTGTATTTTTAAGTGAGATGTGGGAAAGCGTGTGATTAGCTTTTTCAACCTCTGAATCTGCCGATCTCCTGCATGGTGACTCCTCAAATTCGATCAAAGTCAACTCTTCTCTCCTGTCTGCAAAGCGTCATTTTTGCCCCTTCATACTCCACTCTTGACTCTTCTCACTTGGCTGTGCATAAGCCATGCACTTGCTGATCTGCCCCAAGAGAAGAAAGAAACTATAATTCCCAGTCGTGCTTGAAGCTGTGTCCCAGCCATATCCGCAATATTTGATTTTGCATCTAGTAAACGACACGCCACCTCGCCTATCCGACACATATCGACCGTGTGTCCAACACGCCAACTCTCCCCCAATCTGCTGTATTTGTGCTTCATAGGGATCTATATATTAGTTTTGTGAGAATAAGAAACAAAAATGGAGCACAATGTATACACAACCACTATAAATGCAACAAAAAAAATGAATATAATTATCTGTTCAGGTTTCCTTCTCTTTGAACTGGCATAGAATTCCAGCAGAATCTACCTAGAGAGAGGAAAAAAAGCACCATATAAGCATTCTCTGAATTAGGATCCAAATTGAAAAATACAGCTATAGAATCTCATAAAAATGACAATTTAAATCTTCCAATTGAACAACTGTCAACCAGCCATAAGAACCAAATCCCACCTCATCATCCTTTCATCCCTTATCTTCCCATCATCTTCTGGTACTAGCTTGAATAGAGAGTCCAACATTTCAACCTTTGGAGACTGTGTACGCACAGATGCCTATATCGAGAAATTAACTGCCACCCTCTTGAACTAACTACCTATTACTCGCAACAATAATAATGGGGAAAAAAGCATTATAAAAAAAAATTGATGGGAACTATGGAAGAAAGCTCTGTTCCAATCGGAGCCATAAAGCAAAGCGGGCTTGGCATTTAAACAAACATACTATGTGCCTAAAAGGGGCTAATTGCACAAAAAGTTGTTATAAATTGATATCAAACCTTTTAACAGTTACAAATTGGTATAAAATATTTTCACTTCATTACAAAAAAATCAAAATTCTAATAAAATCAACGAATCGGATAAAACAACACAATTTTAAGATCGTCGAACTAGAGTCAAACCGGTCTACGTAAAATTTTAATAAAATATAATATATCTCATATATAAATAAAATATATTATAATAAAAATAAATTATTGGATATCATTCTTAATGCATAAGACTAATAAAAAGTGATTAATATATTATTTTTGTCAATTTAAATAATAGTTTTTAAAGGAATCAAAATAATTTATATAAAATTTCATTATGTTGCATATTAATATTAAAAATATAAATATTGAAATTCAATTTTATCGAATATATATGATTTTTAAATAATATGAATAATTTTTTGGATAGTTAAAATAAATATTATTTATGATATATAGATGAATTTCATCCACGGTACTCCAACTATATAACTTGTAACAACTCAGTATCTAAAAAATTATTTGTAATACAAAAGTACTCAAATTATATAAATTGTAATAACTCAGTATCTCAAATATTATTTATAATATAAAAGTACCTCAACTCTTATTTTATAACACAAAAATACCTCAATTTTTATTTTGTAACTAAATAATATTTCTTCTTTAACTGTTGGTTTTCGTAACATAAGTGTGATATGAAATATCTACATCTGATAAATTTTAATAAAAATAAAATTAGCTATAATATTCAAATCAGATAAATTTCAACTTTGTTAACAAGGTATTACAATTAATTTTGTTTTTATTAAAATTTATTTGGATATTTCATATCATACGTCTGTTAAAGAGACTAAGAGGGTGTTTGGGAGTGCTGTTGAATGTTCCAAAAATAGGTTTTGAATTTTTTTATTTAATTAACTAACTTTTTTAATTTTTTATAAATTGTTTTTTTTTTCAAATTTGCTTCTAGAAAAATATATATTTATCTGTATTTACCAAAAATAGTTTTCAAAACTCAAAAAAGTTAAAAATACAATTTTTTTTTTCCAAAAAGCGTATTTTGCAAACACAATATTAAATGAACTCTAATAGATGAAGATATAAGCACTATTTAGTTACAAAATAAAAGTTGAAGTACTTTTATATTATAAATAATTTTTAAAGTACTGAATTGTTACAATTTACATAATTGAAGTACTATTGGCATAATTCATCCTAATATAAATAATAGTATTTCTTGCTATTAATCATATTAGTAATATATATTAGGATAAATAATTAATTTATAAATTAAAGTAATTTCTTACATTAATAAAAATAACTTATGCTAAAACTTTTAAACCTATAAATTGCTAATAATGAATATAAATAATTAAAGAAAAATTTATATAATATATATTTCTTAAGCAATATATTATTTTAATAATGTGAATAATATATAATAAACATTTTGTCAATAATAGAACATATGCAATCATATTGTACAAAGGTAAATATTTACAAAAAAAATTCCATCAAGATCTCTGTACCAAAAAAATTCCATCAAGACCTATGTTCAAATCCTCGTAGCACTATCTCTTCAATTTTTTAAGCATTTTCCATAATTAATTTGACCTGAAAAAAAGTTCAAATCCAGCTAGATCAACTGGTTCACGGTTGAATCAGCTAGGTCAACAATTTTTCCATCGGCCCAATTCTTTTCTGAGTTTGCCTCTTAAAACTGCCCAACGGTGACCAATAGTTGGATCAACAATTTTTCCATCGGCCCAATTCAACTATGAGTTTACTTCTCAAAATCGCCCAATAGTGACTAATTCATAATTTTTCCAGTTGAAGGAGCTGATCTTTACAACCATGACATTTTCAATATTAGTATTAGTTGAATTGCTTAAACAATTTTAAATTATACATCTCAATTCAGTTCATAGTGCATTCAAGCTCCGTTTGTTTCGTAGAAATTATTTTCTGCATTTTTTTGCATTCGATGATCCAGAAAAATTGGTCAATGAAAAAAATTTTTTTTATCAAAGGAAAAATTATGTCATTTTTCAGGAAAATGACTTCTATTTTTAAAATGAGAAATCATTTTTCAGATATTAACACATTTATAAAAATAAAACTTTTTATACTAAAACTAATTAAATCTATACTAATTAATACATTAATAACTAAAAATTACTTATAGTAACCTCTGGCCACTACTGCTAGCCAGTTGCTGACGCCGATCACTAGAAATTTTTTTTAAAAAATTATTATTTTATGTAATTTTCTTTTTACAAAGTTATAAATTAAAAATATTAAATTGAGAAGTTTTAAATATTTTAATAGCATTTTATATGTAAAAGAAAATAATATTTTTCAAAATACACAAAACACTATAAAACAATTTTCTTAAAATTTTATATGTACAACCAAACAAAAAATAAATTATTTTTTGAGAAAATGTTCATAAAATATTTTCAAGAATCAAATTATTTTCCGCAAATAAATGGAGCCTCAATACAAAAATAATTTTATATTAATAAACTAACTAAATTATTCTAATGTTTAAAAAACTATCAAAAAGAATTTAATTATATTTTTTGTCAAACCATAAATATCTTCAACCAGTCAATTAAGATTATATATTGAGACTAATCATGCTCGTGATGGGTACTTCAAGGGTAGTAAAGCACTCTCTTATAAGTTTTAAGATCACTGCATACTCAGAACTCGAACTCGAACTTGATACTTCTGGTTAAGCTGGAAGAGACCAATGTTATCTCATCCATACCCTCATATATAAAAAGAATCTAATTATTAATAAAATAATAGTAGCAATGTTCAAATTATATATAATTTATATTTCAAAAATTTTAAATGATTCTTATACTATAAAAAAACAAAATTATACACAATATAAGACATATAAAACACATATAGTTATCAAGAAGAAAAAAAACATGTAGAATTACAAGTCTAATTTGTATCAAACGGAGAATGCACATGCCTTCTGCTTTTCAAGATAAAGAAAAGGTTTTGTCTACTCTCACAGGAAATTCATCGAGTCCATATAGGCCATCCATACTTTAAATTTGTCCCATTTATCTATAGGCTTATATTATGCCACAGCTCTCAACGGTTGTATGACTTAACATAATGTGGCATAATGTATTCACTGTTGAGAGTTGCGCGTTGGTCATAATTTTAGTCCTGATAAGAATAAGAATATTGTCACATATCCAAGTAATTTCCTATATAAGGTTCAAGGCATGAAAATCTTTCACAGCTACTGCTAATTAAGGTATTCCAATTTCAAAGAAGTTGTACTTCAAAAGTAAAAAAAGGGAAGTTGAGATTGAGAATAGATAACAAAAGACCAAGAGAAGATACGAAATGCATACCCAGAAAAATGAGCCTTCAATCACAAAAAAACCAATAGATGGTGAGAGGAGTTTCTTAGAATTAGGATGCACCAACTCAACGACTCCTACCATTCTCTGGGATATATCTGGATCCTATCAAGTGAAGGAAGACAACAGGATTGGCCACTCTCCATCAACACAAGCGAGAGCGGCATCCTCTTCAGCCTCTCATAGTCGACTACTACTATTTGTTTGAGGGAACCGCAAGTTATATTTCCCCTACAAATACTCTTCAACTGCGGCAATTCTTTCAATTTAAACCACTTCAATTTTGGAAAAGAGAATTGAGTGTTACAGTTGCTATCATGGCTTTCTTGTCCTTCTTCCATTGCAAATATCTCCTCTATTTCATCACAGTATTTTATTTGAAGTGTTTCCAGGTTTTGAAGATTTGAGACCAAGCTAGGAGCAAACAACTTCATTCTTGGACAAGATTTTATCGTAAATTCTTTTAGTAGGAAAAAGGTAGAATGAGGTGGTGACAATGACAATGGTATTGTTGGTGGTGATGCCGCGTCATCTCCTTCTCCACTAAATAGGAAACGCAGGTCCTCCAATGTTGAAATACCGATTTCCTCAAGACTTTGAAATATAGATGAAGAGGAGGACATACTAAGCAAACATTCTATCCCATCGCAATGCGTAATATCAAGATGCTTCAATTCAGTAACATTTTTCAAACACAAGCTGCTCTTTTTGAAAGTGCAACATGAAAAATGTAGAATTTCCACATTTTCTGGGAGAAGTAGGACATCTCCTTCACATATATCTTGAAATTGAAAGAATATTGTTCTATCAACTATGCAGTGGCGAAGTTCGCTATTTCTAAATAAAAAGTGATCTTCTACATAGAGAAAGTAATGATATTTAGAGGAAGGTGTTGAAGCCGTGAAGATGTTAAACTCACCAATATCAGGGAAAGTGCATACTAAAATTTCCAATTAACTTCCTCAAAGATTTTAATTCCTTTCCTTTGACTTTTAACCAACCGTGAAGCAAGATGACTTGTAGATAGGAAAGATTTGCAAACATACCAATGGGTAATTCCTTTATATTTGTTCTACAAAGTTCTAAATACCTCAGATTGGATAGCATTTCCATGCCTTGAGGCACATTTTCAACTATGCGGCAATTAAAGAGATCCAATTTCTTCAATACTTTTAGTGCTAATGAAGGCACCTGCATCAAATTGCAACAACGACGCAGCACTAATGCATTGAGGTTCACCAAATGAGAAATGGAACCAGGTAATTCTTTAATATTCATATCTGAAAGATCAAGAATCTTGAGTCTATTCAATTGCTCAAAAAACGAATATGCTATCCTTATCAATTTCTCATTCTCACGCAACAGTAGGGTTGAAAGATTTGGACACTTTGGTGAATGGCCAAAGGGAGTTTCTTTTATATGGTTGTTCATCAACGAGACTACGACAAGATCCTCACTCCATTTCTCCATAACTGGAATTTCTACCAATTGCGCACCAGCCTTAACCATCACTCTATTCCTTTTCATTATTTGGATGGCCATATCCCTAATTAAGTCATGCATCCGCACAAATCTAATATCAATTAGATTTGTAAAACCTTCTAACAAGCAAAGCTTTTCAAGTCTATTGAGCATGATATGCCCCTTATCACGTTCTTCTTACTTGCTTTCTCCTTCTATTACTTCCTTAACAATCATATTGTATCAACCTTTCTCTATCGATATTGCAATCTTCTAGAAATAATGCACAAAATAAAAAGCATTTTTTTGAATCATTTGTCAAGCCATTATAATTGAATCTCAATACTTGGAACACTTTTTCTTCCATGTCACCTTCATTAACTTCTGACATTTCTCCACTCACAAGCATCATCCGCTCCCCCCGTGCTTCTAGCCACATTGTTACAATTCCATGTGGCAAACCATTACATTCCCTAGTAATGGATTTTGCAATCTTTGTAACACCTGAAGGAAGTGGTTCCCCTAGTGTTTCTTGGAACAATCTCCATGCTTCTTATGTAAGAAGATTTACTGCTATAATTTGCTGGCAATGTATCTTTTTACATACATCTAATGAATGAGTTGTTATAATCAACTTGCATCCATATGCTCTAACATGTATACCTACATCCTTTCAATCAAAATAATTCCACAAACCATCCAAAATATGAACACACTCTCGTTCTTTCTCCAATGCATTTGATAACTTTGCAGCTCGTTCAATACTATTACCTTCATGGGAGAGATCCAAGCCAATATTGTTCGCAATGAGATTCTGCAATTTGTAAGTGCTAAAATCTTGCGAAACAATAATCCAATAAACAGTAAGATGACTTTCAAGAAGCGATCATGGATATGTTTCATGACAATGGTTTTACCAATTCCACCCATCCCATAAATGCCAATGCTTAAGACGTTATCCTTCATTAAACATTCCCAAAGCTTTAGCTTATTAATTTGGAAAGCTTCACCCTCTAATTCAGTTGTTGGGAATGTCTCTCTGCAAGTCTCATCTACATGATCAAGTACAAGTCCGCCTTCAAATCTACCATTCTCAATCAACTCCATGACTTTTTTTCTCAATTTCTCAATTGATCCCCCAACATTGTATTCCATTGACTCTGTTCAATCTCTTGTGCTAAGCTCAGAAATTGATTTTTTATGTGAGCTACATTCCCCAACCAATTTTGAACTTCATTCTTTCTCTTCTTAGTAGAGGTTGACTTTGCATGTTTAAGTTGTTGGTTTATGTCAGCTTCTCGGGCTTCAAGTTGTTGCAATTTTCTTTGTTAGAGTTTGCCTTTTCTCCTCAAAGTTCAATATGCGGTCAACAAATGGCCCCACTGTGATGCCCTTAAACAAACATTTTGAAAATGAAAGAAAAAGAAAAGTTTGTACGCCTTATTTATGAGGAAAGTATTTATCTAAACAAATGTTAATTACTACAGTTTATTTCGTGTCATTCTGTGTATATAATGAAATTATTCATGTTATATATCAAAGATGATAATATAGACCCACGAACATAAACTTTCATATTTATACAGGTCATATGCAAAACCCCCAATGCATGGTCATATATATACAATACATAAGATGATAATATAAATCTACGAACTGGGTCACAGATGTCTTCTCCGGATATGGATATTACTCTTTCTGTTTACCAATCTCACGAAACTAATATTTACAAACTCCTGAATCTGCGCAAAAAAAATACATGCTAAGCCATTTCTAACTTAGTAATACATATATGTATTGAAATTTTTCCATATAATCACACAAATATAATCACACAAGTACATAGCATATGAATATATCATGGAATATGAATGCATATGTAGCATGGAGAAATGACATATCAAACTAATGCAAAACTTACATTCATGTCGTAATACATTTAATGTTCTTTAACATATTGTTCATTTCTCTTTTTCAATAAATAAATAGCCTCAAGTCTTATTCAACTAAAACTTCCCCTTTGTCTCTTTTTATTTCAATATAAATTCAATAAATAGTCCAAGCTTCATTTCCAGTGGTTTTATACATATCTCTTAACATTCTAAATAATTTTGTAAGTTCATTAAATGTATCAAACATTTTAATTAGATCATCAATAATTGTTTCGTTAATAGATTTACTTGTGTCATCATCGAGAAAATAGTTAATTATATCACATGCTTCATTTTCTGTGTCATAAACATAGATATGTGTGGATTTAAGTTTTTCATTTTCAAAAGGCAAGAGAGAACTGATAAGGTGATGATTTTAACTACGTATTCTAAAAATATAAGAACCTGATTTTTATTTATTTATTTATTCACAATTAATTTTCCCTCCAATTGAAGAAAATGCAAACATGGAGTTATATATTCTTATATTATCTTTGAATTTTGAAGCAATATGACTACCGTCGATTACTTAGTAATCTATCTAAAAATTCAAGAGTTTTTTTAATAGAGGTAATTTTATTTTATCCTGTTTACAACAAAGAGTGTATAAAAACTTATTTCGCTTAGTAATTTTTTTATGCATTCATCAACCAAAACGGGGCCTTGATATGATTGTATGCAGATTATTAGTATTAAATAGAGAGAAAAAAAAGTAAAAAGACTACGTGAGATGTGTAGACATTTTATTTTATGTTGTATTTTTAATTTTTTGGTATTTTATTTTATATGTATTTTTTATTTTGCATTTTAATGTATAATTTTGTTTGATATGTAGTATTTAAAATAAGTATTGAAAAATAATTTAAATTTTAGTTATATTAAATGTGAAAAAAATGCAAGTTGCAAATAAATGTAGTTAAACTTTAAAAGTAAATCTTGAATATTCAATAAACATCTATAAAATTTAAAAATAATATATTTTTTCGTCATATAAATAAAATAATTTTTAATATTCTAACATGATTGTAAATTATAATTTTAATATATTGACCTACTCCTAAGACAGTTATGTGGATAAAAACTAATAATAATTTTTAAAATTCTTACTTTTTTTCTGTGGAATATTATGTTCATGTTCACTTTATATATTAATTGGTAATTTATTGCTAGTATATAAAATGAATGTTAGTTATTAAATTAAAATTGTTTTATTTTATCTGATAACATAATTTTTATGTAAAAATTTAGTAAATTGATATATTTTAATATAAGATTATTTACTATATTTATTTTTATTTTTAAACGATAATTACCATCTTTTATATTGTTGTACCGCTAATTATAATGTTGCAACATATTGATGATAGATGCCTTCAAGTGGTTCAATATTTGGTCTTTTTAGGAAAAATTTTGAAAACGAGTATTATACATTAAAAAAAAAAAAAATCTGTATTGAGAGAATTGTACACATTAGTAATCCAATTTAATACGAAATAAATTTAATCAAGGTCAATGTTCTTATTTCGATACTAGTAGCTTAGACCAAAATTTCATAATAAAAATTAAAAAGTGATTTTTAGAGATAAGATTATACAAAATTATTGCAATTTAAGTTTAGATAATTAGCATTTAAAAAGTAAAGTTGACTCAACATCAGTAATAAAAAAACATTGCCGTAGTGAGTGCTATATTTGGTTTACAAATATATATAAAACAAAAGCATTAGCCACTTAAATAAACTACAAAATTTTATTTATTTAAGCATGATTCTAATATAAAAAAAAATCACATAAAAATAAGGCTTAATTACCAAAAAATTTCCGACATTTTGCACTTTACACAATTTTAGAACAACATTAGGATAATTACATTATGATACTTATGGTTTGCTATTTTTTAATAATTATAGCATCTGGTAGAAAATTCCAGTAAATATTAGACATTGGAAAGTATAAGAAATAATAAAAAAATATCGAGTCAACAAATTAACTAGATGAGTCAGCAAATTAAACTAGAAGTTAAATTAAAACCTAACAACAAAAGCATCAACTTTAAAAAAACATTACAACAAAAACTATAGACTTTAAAAATTTTTACAAAGAAAAAAAAAGGAACATTTTCTTTCAAACAAAACAAGCATACAGAGAACCCTATAATCTTAATGCAAATGAAAAATCTAATTTCAACTATACTACTCTTAATTATCAGTTATCCTTAGCCAATTTCATCCCCGTTTTCTCTATCTCCACCACCTTATTCCAGCTCCTTAACCACAATCCTATGAACTCGGTGCTTCAGTTGAGAATCATTGATTTGATTATTATTATTATTATTTTTTTGGGTTAAAGGGTTCAATTGAAAAAGAAGATAAAGAAAATATATGTACTTAAGATCAAAATACAAACCAACATGGATACTTTCTTTGTAATTAAGTCCATTTTTTTCTCACTGGAAATTATGAAATTACCAGCTTCTACTTCATGTAAATAGAGAGAGAGAGAGAGAGAGATTTGCTGCTTCATCTCTTAGCTTTGCTTGCTTAAGAAACAAAAAACAGAGGGAAGTTAGGCCAAACGTTAGCTCGCTGGCTTCTCTCCATATTGCCTTTTCCCTTGGATTCAAAGCAAAGTTGTTTTGGCTTTTTCCTAATTTAAGCCAAAGGCCAAAGCAAAGCAATTTTTTCTTTTTCATTTGCTTTGTAGGAGATGAAGAAAAATTACTTACTGCCCACAGATTTAGTGAAAATCTAGATCAAGGTGCCCTGATCATCCATATCTATCAAAATTCTCAATTCTTCACACTCCTTAATCTAATCATCACTAAAAATGTCACCAGCCCTGTTTTTGGAATTCATGCACTCCAACCCCTTCGTTATGCTTTAAGTATGATCTATGGATAATCCAATGGGATTAAGGTGAGGTCGTCGGAAATATCGGTGCTTTATAGCGTAGAGATCGCCATTATTGCCTTCTCTAGCATATGCAATAGAAGAGAGAGACTTAGGATTTGGGAAGAGAAGGGAGGCGGTGAAGACATGAGAAAAGGGAGCAATGGATAGGACAAATTTAGGGTTTGAAAAGTATGGTAACTCATCATTGTAGCCTAGCTAACTCAACTTGTTTATTATTTTTTGAAAATTCAGACATCCACGTAGACATCAGAATTTATTATTTTTCACCAAATGCTATAATTATTAAAAAATTGTAAAAAATTAGCATCATGATATAATTATCCTAAGGTAGTGTCAGAATTGTGTAAAGTGCAAAAAGTTCGAATTTTTTTTTGGTAATTAAGCCTAAAAATAAAGTATAAAATTAAAATTAATTTATATTTGTTATTTAATTTGTTATAATTTTTTGGAATGTTATAAATATTTATTTGCATTATTTTTTTTATCTTGATAATGTATTATATAACATGAATATTACCCATAAATCTTTTTACCTATTCAATTTGTAGTCATGACAAGTCTACTCTGCATTATTGGGTTGAAAACACAATTCAAAATCAATCTAGTATTAATTATGAAAATAATTTCTCAAAAATGATAAGGAAAAAAGATAAATTATGCATATGTGCAGAATTTATAGAAAAAGTAAAGAATGTAATGTGATTAATAACAGTCCCAGAACTATATTGAAAATTATATATAGAAGTCTTAGGATAGTGATAAAAGGAAATAATATTTTAATTAATGGAAAATGATAATATATTAGTATTGGAATCGGTATAATGGTATCAGTACAATCGGACCGTATCATTTGTTGAAACTATAAATTTTAAAAAATAACTAACAAAATTATCTAAATAAACAAGAAAAATAGATAATAAAGTTTAACATATAATATATTAAGCTAATAAATATTTAAATATATATTATTTTTATTTAAAAATGTAATTACATAATAATTTCCTAATAGAAATACCAATAACTTCATTATAAAAATTATATTTTGATTTTTTATATGCAAATAGATATTTTATTGAATATTAGAGAAAAAAACTATATTTTTCAAAAATCAAAAAGAGAAATATAATGAAAAAATTCCTTCTTATTGCTAAACAATTATATAAAACAAAATTAATAATAATTTAATTTGAATTAGCGGAAGTCAATATATTAGTTGTAAAAATTTGGATTTGCGTGTGTGTATATATTATAAGCGTGGAAGTGATTAAATACATTACGACTAATATAATCTGCCTTTAGAATTTAAACAAACAAAAGAAAAAATAATATATTCATTCAAGTAGTCTTAAAAAACTTTACATTTATAATTTATATAACTAATATTTAAAAAATTAATTTTTTTTACCGTTATATAACATCTATATTGCATATAACAGATGATATATTAGTGTTATATTGTTATTTTCAATTAGCAGATGTATCGTATCGGAACCCTAAAAAAAGTTACATAACGGGCGATATATAACATATCAGACGATATTTAAAACCCTAGAAAGAAATGTCAAATTTTGTTGTATTGACCAACGTTATCAAAACCGGCACGGTTCAGCCAGTTCAATAAAGAAAACAAAGAATCGGCCACTAGACCGAACAATTTTGAACCAAAGAACTGGAGGAGCTTTACTCTACCTCAAGAACCTAAGAATCAACCAATTCAACTGTAAATCGATTGATCCAGCTGGATTTGACCGGTTTTTCCAGTTTGTTAAATTGAAAATTCACTCAAAAATATCACTTTTGGCACATGGTGGGAGTTGAACTTAATCTTTAAATATAGTTTTCAAACTTTTACTATCATACCATTTGTGGTTAAAATGATCATTTTTTTTATATTAGTTTTATTTACAAATGAACTTATCTAAATGTACACAAAATTAACTATTTATAAAATTATTCATATAAATCAATATTTAGTTTTTTATATTTTTATTGTATAAGTAAAACTATGAAAAATAAATAATTCTTGAAATTAATTATTTGATGTTTTTTAATTATAAATATTTATTATCAATACATGATCATGTATTATATTATCAATAAGTCAATATATAACCAGACATTAATTTAATTTTTCGTAAAAGTATTAACATTATTTAATATATATATATATATTTAATAAATTTGAATTTACATATTTGTATTCATATTACTACTATATATCATGATAAAATTATTATATAAATTATTTTTAAAATTAGTTATTTCAATATAAAATATTTTACTTGAGAAATTAATGTATGTTGAATATTATTTTTTACAAATTATTATTTATTATAATTTTTTTAAAAATAAAAAATATATAGATAAATAAATAATATATATAAATATAAATATTATTATACATAAAATATTTAGAAATATATTTATATATTAATTTGAATTTCAATATTAAAACATATTATTGTATATAAAATATGTTTAATATAAATAATTTTTACATTTTACTATATATAAAATATGTTAAATATTATATTTTATAAGAATTTTATATAGACTGATTCGATTCAGGTTCGATCTCAGTTCAACCTTACAGTTGTGACTTACTATCTTTTTCAGTTTGTTGATTGGACCAATTTTTATAACCTCAGTATTAACATGTGAGATGATGGTGAAATAATTGTGTATATGCACATCATGAGAAGTACAATTATTGCTTGAATTATATTGATTTGTACATTGAAACTAAAGTAATAAATATACTCTCAAATGATGTTGTCTTCTAATGAAAAACGAGAGAATGATGAGGTGAAAGACGATGAATCAGAGGGTTATGAGGTAGGAAGTGGAGATAATACTGAGATGGTTGATGATAAATTGTGATATTGATGATATTGATGAATATGAGAAGATGGAATGGTGATGAACCAGAAGAGGATGATATGATGCAACTCCCACTTGTGATTCTAGTGATAAATATTTAAGGGGCATAAAAGTTGATTTAATGAATGTTAATCTTTATATAATTGAGAAATGATTTTTCAATCTAAAGAAATTGTCCGAACAGCCGCAAAAGAGTATTATTTGATATTGAAACCCATCTAAGAAAAAAATTACAAGTTATTCACTTGTTTCCTTCGCAATAACAATTCATTTAGAACAATTCATCCCAATTTCCTTTGCAGCTTTATGCAGGATATTCAACTAATAGTTTCTAATACTCGATTAAAATATTTAGGAAAAAGAAAAGTAGAGATTTTTTATACAATTCTTTTTTTCATTTTCTTGAAAATTCAAGACACCATTACGATTACTTAAGTATGAAATTAACTAGCTGTAGTACTTGCACTACAAAAAAATTGAAAAGGAGAAGAATAGTTTATACAACAAGCTTCATTTCTCTGGAAAATCAATACGCTGTTACAGTTACTCAAGAACTTAAATGTTATTGATGGTGATTGAGACCTTTATATTCTGTAAGTTCATTCACCTCTATATTCTCTCAGTTCATTCAACATGTCTCTTCAGAAATTATATACCTCATAGGGAAAGAAATAGAGAAGAAAATGTGCAGTGAACCTTCCCAATCCTCTTCCGAAACGAAATTCAAGAAAGAAAGGAAAGGGGCAAAGAAACAATCAATTGAAGCAAATGCAAGTCAAATAATGATCACAGAGTGCTGCATAGGGGTAGACTGGCAGCTGCCGCAGGTGCGAAATTTCCGAGCAGCTGGGCCCGGTCAGGGGCTGGATATACAAAAATATGGGAAGAAATTTGGGAAAATTATCCCGCATAAACTTTACTTCCAAAATAACATCTAGTTTTATTAAATCTAAAAGTTCCATCCCTATCTTTTTGCAAAGTGAATTATAAAATTCTACATGACAATTGCAAGATCAATTGCTTGGATAAAAAATCCAATTGTAAATTTACAAGCTTTTCAACTCTTGAACTAAGAGAGACAATTTCAATTGATTAAAAAAAATTTATGAGTCTCACTTATATTATTTTACTATAATTTAAATAAAATTAATAAAAAATATTTTAATTAATATATAATTAATGAATATGTAATTAATAATTAATATAATTAATTATTTAATTAAATAAATATATTGATACAAAGTATACAATAATTGAGGTAATAATATAAATATAACTATTAATCTAATTAATATAAAATTAAATTTCATTAAAATAAAAATTAAATATAAAATTAATTTGATGATTAATTTCATAATATAATGTATAAAATTAATTTAATATAATTAATTATATTTAATAATATAAATATTTTTATTAATATAAATTAATTTAATATTTTCTCAAAAAATATAAATTAATTTAATATAATTAATCATATTTAAAAATTTTTTTAGGTTCCACTTGTATTATTTAAAAATAATTTAAATAAAATTAATAAATAATATTATTTATTGATTTATATAATTTAACATTTTAATTATTAATAATGATTATAATATATTAAAATATTAATCGGATCCCATAAATTGAAATTCATGACAATTGGAAGGAAGAAACATATTTAAAAGTATAGTTGAAATTTTACTTATGTGTCAGTTACAATTGCATCCCAATTATAGAAATGAAAATGCTGTTAGATAAACTTAATTCCATATTTAAATTTCGTTATTTTATGAAAAAAAAAAAAAAAAATCATTCTCTTCCCATTCTCCCTCCTGTTACGAAATCCACAAAATGTCCAAATCTCCAACTCACTCTCTCCTCACTCTCCATTAAACCATTTATCACAACGAGCAACTTCTTACTAGAAATCTACATTTCTTGGTTAGCCGCTGCATCCTTAACCTATCTACCATGCCTCGCCGTAGCTTTGGAGGTCAGATTCTAGCACTGTTTTATATATGTTCTTTTCTAGGTTATTGTTCTATTATCATTTCTTTCTACTGTATTAAAATTTTTGTGGCATTTGATATTTGAATTTAACAGTGATGTATTCAATTAGAATTTTAAAAAATATTTATAAATTTTTTTAAGTGAATAACTTTTTTAGAATTTATAAATTTTTAATTATTTTTACAGAATTTATAAATTTTTAATGACTTTTGTAGAATCTATAAATTAGTCAATCATTTTTATAGACTTTATTTTTTAAGATTTTTATATACATTTATAAACTTTTATAGACATTGATCAACTTTTCTTTATTTGGATAAATATATTTTTTATGCCACAAATTTATATTTTTCAGACAATAAAAATAAAATTTTAAAATAAACAATTAAATAGAGCTATCAATTAAAATAATCAATAAATAGAGCACAATCATCATCTCTTTACAATGCAATTATAAGTTCTATACATTTCATATTTTTCAAACAAATTAGCTGGCATCATTTTCTACACAATGGAAAGCAACAATTCTGAGAAAATGAACAAAAAAAAAGAAACAGTAAAATAATTCACTAATTATAAATTAGTGCGCTTCGTCGAGATCTTCCAGGAGAATTATGGCTACTTTCATATCAATTTTTTCTTCCTTCCCAAAAAGGAGAGGGAGCTCCAATCTGACCTTCCCTTCTAGCCTTTTGATGGAATATTGGCTATTCTATATTGTTATGAGAAAGTGGAAAGAAAAAATTTATTAAAATCTTATAAAAAAGTAAAAGACTTTTTGTATTTAAAATTTTACATGAGAAGTCTCTAAAAGTATGCAAAAGTACGATGTTTATAAAAATTAGTGACTTTTTGAATATTACCTTACTTTTATAAAATATTTTAAAATTTTAATTGAATACCATATTGCTTTTATAGATTTTTTTTAAACTTTTAAAAATTCTAATTGAATACCTCTTAACTTTTATAGAGTATTTATAAATCCTAATTGAATACCACTTAATTTTTTAAATCTTTTAAAATCCTAATTGAATACACCCTCTTAAATTTTGTTGCTTTAAGGGGTGATTTTCATTTTTTTTTAATTTGTCTACGATGTTTTTGTAGCTTTGTCTATTTGGGCTTCGTGTGTGATGGTTTTTCTTTGTTCATTCTTCAATTAGATTTCTGGTTCTATTGTGTATTTGTCTACTATCTTTGTAGCTGTGTTTGTGCTTTAATTAGATTTCTGCGTTCTGTTGTCTAATTTGTCTACTATTTTGCAGCATTTTCTATTTTGGATTATTGTATGATAGTTTTTCTTTGTTCGTGCTTCTATTAAATTTCTGGTTTTTTTTTTTTTTAAGTATTTAGAGTTGTCCCCTCTTTTTGGTTAAAAAAACAACTGGGATATTTAATTTGTGTTATTAGTAGACTGATGTTCTTTTTTTTTTTTTTTAATTCACTTGCAACCACAAAGGCAAAGTAAATCTAATGGGGTTCAAGACCAAATGTCAAGGGATGTGCGGGAAAGAAATTGATCTTTGGTCAACTATACTTTCTCTTTGATTCTTTGGTTTTGTGTGATCTGATTTAGTATAAGGAAATTGAGTTTTGGATTTGATTTCCTTCCCTTCTTTCGTTTTGATCGCTTCTTTCTTTGGGATTTTTTTTTTAAATGGAAAATGAGATTTATTTAGTTTCCAGATTTGATTAAAAAAAAAAAAGAAAAATAGTATCCATTAGGGAAATAGGTTATAAATTCATTATGCGTTATTTTGATTCATAGTGATGTTTGGTACTTAAAGGAGGTTTTCATGGATGAACAGAAGAAGTAGAAGAAGATAGAAGGTAGAGTGGCGGCAGTGACCGATTATGAAGAGCATTTCGTCCATTTTGCACCTTCTTGAATTTGGTCTTTCTTGGCTCCTTTGTACTTTACTAATCAGTCACTGAGATATTGAGAATATGTATATTATATGGATATACATGAATAATGTTGATAGTTTGTAAAACCATATTTGATTTCATATACATTTATAAATACATTAATATATAACCTACATATACTTTATATATACCTTACATATAG
>CATIWF010011505.1:0-16332 GCA_949630135.1 Balakata baccata | reverse complement strand
GACCAGATATTGCTTATGCAGTGAGTAAATTAAGTCGATATACGAGTAATCCAGGGCTAGATCACTGGAAAGGAATTGTAAGAGTACTTAGGTACTTACGGTATACTCGTAATTATGGACTGCATTATACCAGATATCCAGCTGTACTAGAAGATTACAGTGATGCTAATTGGATTTCTGATATAAAAGATTCAAAATCCACTAGTGGTTATATATTTACACTAGCTGGTGCAGCTGTGGCTTGGAAATCTTCTAAATAAACTGTTATAGCCAGATCTACGATGGAATCTGAGTTTATTGCATTAGACAAATGTGCTGAAGAAGCTGAATGGCTACGCCATTTCTTAGAAGATATTCCGAATTGGAAAAGTCTCGTGCCACTAATATGCATACATTGTGATAGTCAATCTACAATTGGAAGGGCACAGAGTAACACGTATAATGATAAGTCTAGACATATTCGTCATAGATATAATACATTAGGCAACTGCTCTCAACAGGGGGTTATCGCTGTTGATTATGTAAAATCAAAGGATAATATTTCGAATCCGCTAACCAAAGGGTTAAATCGAGAGCAAGTTGATAAATCATCAAGGGGAATGGAACTTAAACCCGTAAGAGTATAATAAGTCGATACAAAGGAAAACCCAACCTAATTGATTGGAGATCCCAAGATCTAGGTTCAATGGGACAACCTAATTGTAAAGATGTGGAAAGATCACTGTGGGGGATATACCAAGTGAATATTGGAAATGAGGTTAAGCTATGCTTTTAATGATACATTTGTGTAAGGTATCACCTATGTGGGAGTGAAGTGGGGCCACTTCAAAGGAGAAGATATTAAAATTCAATTCTCCATAAACTCTTGCAGAACCAGGTAGATGTTCAGGGCCAAAATGAACATAACAATGAGAATTGAATTTTGTCAAGAAAGATTCCTGTGTGGAGTGTATCATATTTACTGGAGAAAAACTGAACAGTTCAATGACATCATGTCAACTGAACAGTGGGTAAATTAAATATACTTTTATAAGGGAAGGTTCAAAGGGTAACACCTACCTATCCTGTGCAGGTTTCAATCATCAAACTCTATCACGTAGTAAGGCTTTGTTCGTCTTACTTTTCTGCCCAATTTTATTCATGTGGGGGATTGTTGGAAAAATTGTGATTATAAGCCATTTTGAGAGGATTATTCGAGTAGGTCCCACAACTCGGTTTTGGGAAAAAGACTCGAATATATGTTCTTTGACATGAGGACTATGAATTAATGTATTCATATGCTCAAAATGGAAAATGTGTGAATAGAAATTGAAACTCAAAGCAAGCTCCTTGATAAGGAGATTTAAAAGTGAAAAGTGAGTGGGAGTTTGTCCCACATTACTAATATTTAAAGTTGGACTTGTGTTTATATATAGAGATGCATTCTTACATGGGTAAGAAAAGTAGAATGGAAGGCTCTCTCTCGCGCACTCAGGCATAGGGGGGTGCAAATCCATGGGCAGGGATGGGCCAATGCGTGGGTGCGCGACCTGCGTACACGAATGTCGGCCCAAAATCTCGTGGTCCTGAACAAGTCCAATTTTTTCAAATTATTTTTTTATTTCTAGAAAATTTGGCAACACTCCCTTGTTGATCCACACGGTTGGCATTCTGCCACGCCCGTGTGGATCCACACGGCTGGGCCACTAACACGTCAGTGTGGTTCTACACGGTCGTGTCGTTGTGCCTGCAGGAGAGTAAGGCAGATCCACACGGTCATGTGGATCCACACGCCCGTGTGGATTTTATTCCAAAATGAACCTTTGAGCTTCATGTCTTTTGGAATGTCAATTTCTGATATTTCAAAGATTAATTTCACCATTATTTGAGAGTTACAAAGACATTATTGGCAGCTTTTAAAGGAAATTAATCACAATTAATCCATTGTCTCCTCCATTTAGTATAAATAGGTGGTTTAGACTTGAATTTTATAGGGTTGAAAAAGAGTATTCTTTGATTGTTCTTGAGAAGTGTTTCTTTCTTTCTTCTCCTTCTTCTTCTCAAGTGATAGAGGTTGTGGCAAAGCAAAGTTTGCTGTGTTGTGTGTTCAACAACTTCTTGGAATCTGTTGTATCCTGGGAGACAAATGCCGATTATCTTAAACACCCGTGTAGGAGGCGAATTTGTCTTAAGGAAACTGTTTGCTACACAGGCCTCAGATTGGTTTTCCATTTTCTACTGTTTTTGAATATTGAATTAAAAATTCTCCTATTTTCCTTATTTGTTTCTAACAATGTTATAGTAATTTATCTAAAAATCTAATACGTTAATTAATCCTTTAGGAATGTTAAGGAAAATCCGTATTTTTAGACACTTTCAAATACTCATTGTTTCCATGATCAGTTTTTTGGTCATATTTGTTATCTAAATATTATTTTTACACCATATTAATATCTTAAGAATTTGAAATATTATATATATATATATATATATCGCACAACAATTTTGCTGACATGACAATTAAGGTATAAACTAATAAATATTACTATTACGTCAGTAAATTGTAGTGCAATATATCATTTTTCAAATTTCAGAAATGGCAATATTTATAAGATTAGTATGACAAAAAACCGATCAATTGAACAATTTGAGAAAAAACAAAAAAATTAGAAGAATCATATATCATTTATGCCATTTTTTTAACACCTAACAAGCAATAATAATCCCTAACACAACCGGTGTTATCAGTGGTGTATATGCATTAGTACATTCATTACTTTTTATATATTAAATAATATACCACAATAGACACATGTATATTTCACATTCATAATAAATAAATTTTCAAGTTGTTGATTAAATTATAAATGTAGTAGGTAAATATACTATGAAATATACGGCCTTTTGATTATATACAGATAATTTATTATCAAGTTATTGATAATAATGAAATAAATATTTCTGGTAAAAAATAATTTTAAAAATATTTATAATCGGTATATGACAATAAATTGGGCATTCATTGAACTTCTAGGTTATTACATGGTTTATTTTGAGGAGGAATCTTATTCTCCATGATATAATGATATCTAAATAAACTAGTGGGTTCTTAAAAAGTTAATAATACCGAACAGTGACGTCTGATAATAACTGCACAGATAGTGCTAGATGTCAACAGTTATTATCTTGGTCATAATATATGAGTCTTATATGACTCGAAATCCTTTGACTTGAAGTGTCAAGACTGTCATTTCATAGGTAGATGTGAAGGTACTATTGCTTTGTACTGGGCTATCTGTGCTTGGTAATCCGGCTCGTAGTCACCACAGTTAGTCATGTAGTGAGATATGAGATTACAAATAGTATGACTCGTTACCCTGTAATACCAGGGCAAGATCCTAGTGGAGTTGATATTTTGGTTCTGATAAAATAAATTTCTGACCAGGAAAAATATGACTTATTCAATATAAGATTGAATTATTAATGAGATTAATAATGATAAGTTTTATTTTAATCAGAATGTAAATTATCACTCATTAGTATATTGACTAATAGAGTTTAACATATTGTGACCCTAATCAATATAGGGATCATAACGAGATGACTTAATATTATAATTTTAGAGGTCAAATTAATATTTGAGATTTTATCGATAATTAAAAGGAGAATTCCGGAATGATATTTAATGTATCCAGGTATACAAGAAATTCGAAAATGGTGTCTGATATAATATTAATGAGTTAATATTATATTTCCATTTCGATAAAATTATTGATCTTATAAGTCGCACCCATAATAAATTATTTGTCTAGTCCATATTAAAGATATGAGGAGCAATTTAATTAAGAATTAAATTAAAAATGATCACTTATATTTTTGAGTTAAAATTAATGTTGATTAATTTTAACTATTTTTCTTATTTATAATTTTAATTAATGTGTTAATTAAAATTATAACAATTTAATTAAATTGTTAGTTAAATTAACCAAAGTGGTATATTAAATTAATTACCACATATTTATAGAAGAGAAGATTGATTTTATGATTAATGGTGGTAGTTAGAAATTAAGCAATGCAATTGTTGCACTATCATTACATAAAAAACGTTAGAAAATTTTGTGTCCGCCAATATTAAATAAGGTTGAAATTGCTGTTGGCCTTTGGCCATTTTTTTTCTTAATTAACTTCTTCTTCTTCTTCTTCTTGATCTTCTTTTGATTTTTCTCTTGAGCAAAAATTAGTTTTGTTCCAAAATTTTCTTTTCCTCATATACCAATATTGAAAAAAAATATTGAAAAAAAACTCTTAAATGCAATTGTTGCATTATCATTACATAAAAAACGTCAAAAAATTTTTTGTCCGCCAATATTAAATAAGGTTGAAATTGCTGTTGGCCTTAGGCCATTTTTTTTCTTAATTATCTTCTTCTTCTTCTTGATCTTCTTTTGATTTTTCTTTTCTGCATCTTCGAATTTTCTCTTGAGCAAAAATTAGTTTTATTCCAAAATTTTCTTTTCCTCATATACCAGTATTGAAAAAAAAATATTAAAAAAATTTTGTAAAGTGTTAGTAGCTTATAAATTTGTAAAAAGGAGAAATTTGTGATAATACATCTGGGACTAGCAAAGAAATTTCATCAACGCAACTAAAGCTTTTGGTCTTTTTGCTTGGTTCGCACTTGGTGAACTCGATTCTATAAGATTTGTTTAAACCTTTTATTTTTCCATTTTATTCTAAAAAATCATGAGATAATTTTGGCAAAATAGATATTATCCATAAAAGTTACTAAATATGTTTTACTAAAAATTATGGATAAATGTTTAAAGTTAACATGAAAAATGTATTTTCATGTTATGTAATATTTGATTTTATGTTTCGGTAAAATTAAAAATTTTTGAAATCTATAATTTTGACAGAGATCTAGAACTGCCTCATCTACCTCAATAGTATAAGGGCATAACTCATCTTAAAAATCTCAAATTGGAAACTTAAAAAAAAAAAAATCCCAAACACCGTTTAGAGTAGAGTTTTGAACTGTGAAAAATTGTAAGACTAAATTAGGCATTTTGTTTCCATAAATGAAAAAAAAAAAAAAGAAAGGTCATGGTAGGCAGAGAGGTGTGTACACGTGCATGTCACAAGTTGTTGGTGTTGTCTCCCTAAACATTTTGTGCCCTCAAATATTGGATGTCATTGTCAATCAAAGAGTTATATATATGGAACAAACACTTCGAAACAAAATCCTGTTTAAAAAAAAAAAGAAAAAAACTTTGTATGATCAAATCATTCGCACCGTGCGAGGGAACAAAATAATATTGTTTTCACACCTGTCAAAATTCTACTATGGACTTCTCTTCTTAATTTGATTTTCTTATTTTTATTTTGGCTTAGCCCTTTACTTTTTCAATTTTTTTCGGTCTATATCTGTTTTTTTTTTATTGATTGCCTTCTTAATTTTATTTTTAATTAAATTTATTCCATATAAAATTTTAAAAATATAATAATTTATCCATTTGTGCTAACGCGACAGTTGGAATGTAATTTTACATTTTTAATGTGATTCCGACTGTTACATTACTACATGAAACAAATTGTTGCGATGTAAAAAAGTGATATGAGAGGAAAATGAAAAAAAAAAAAAACTCAAGTGCTAGAGATAGGTTTAGCCTTTTATTTTAATTATTTAAGCCTCGACTTTATTATTTTATTAATAATTGAATTATTTTTCTAATATTTTTAAAAAATTAAATTAACATTATTATCCTTTTATTATAAATAAATTTATTTTTTTATCTAACTTGTTTTTATATAAATTAAAATGTGTAATTTACATTTATTTTTAGTAAATACAATTCAATTAGTACATCTCATTTAAGTAAATTTTACAGCCTTGATCATCAACGGTGCTATTAAATCAAAACGTTTTATAGAATTTTACTTTTATTTAATTAAATTATCATTCTACAAAAATTATCCACAAAATTTAAAACTATTTTTCTTTCCCTGTGGAAAAGGGGAATTTTTTTTTTTTTAATGGTCGCAAAATCCCAGTACAAAAATAACCCACTTGACTTGAGTTGAGTCCCCATATTAAAAGCAAATGGTTTCCCACAGTGGATGGTGTGTATGGCAGAGGTGTACGGACCACATCATCGTACCCACCAAAAACAATAACAAAACATATAAAACTCGTACGGACACTTGTTTAGCTTTATTCAGCATTTCTTAATTGAAAAAAAGGACTAAGGGCACTCCTGGCCTGGGTGCATATTTTCTGCGCAGTGGCCACCATCACATGATTGCCTGCCTACTTTAATCCCGACCAACCCCATTAAATTCTGCTCATCAAGTGGGTGATGAAGCATCCTGCCCCACATCATCCCTTTTTGTCGTGCCACGTGGGCTGATGCTTTCTATTTTCTTTGGTAAATATAAAACTAGGAGTAGGAATATAGTTAAGTCTCAATCCATATCGTATTATACTTCACTTTTAATTATTTGAAATTTGATTTGAAAATTATTTAAATTATTCAAACTCGATTCAATAAAATTCAAATCACTTAAAAAATTTAATAGATAATTTACTCAACTTAATTTGAAATTGACTCGATTCGATTAAGTTCGAATAAATTTAAATAGTAAGAGTATAAAAGTAATTTAACGAATAACAAAAAACAACTATTTAATTAAGTTTGTAAATTTTACGAGTCGGATATTGTGATATGAAATTCAACTCGATAAATTTCAAATCGAATTCGAATATTTTACGAATATAGCTTGAATAACTCTCTATGAATTAACTTGACTCCTAATTAGGAGTGTCTGTGGTGAATAAAATTTGGGTTTTGCTAAGTCCAGTCTCGCGTGAATGTTGGCCGTATGATCTTGTCGACGTTAATGGGATATTAGTTTAACACGTTTGATAATGTGGGTGATTATTGTCGTTGGGTAATGAAGATTTCACGTTTGGTAGTGTAATTATAGAACACACATGGGCCCAAAAGTTAACAAATTTGTTTGCCTTTACATCTCTTTTGGTTATAAATTGGAAAGGGCAATCCTAGTACCTTGCCATTTGTGGGTTCTTCTTCTATGATGGCTTGGTTTGATTTGTCAAGTTTTGATTATTTTCTCCTTAAATTGCATATTTATTTCATCCATTTAACTATAAATTTTAACTTATTCTCTTTACCGATCACTTACTCACCTTGAAGTTTAAAAAATGTGATGGATTTAACCAACACGAATTTAAATTAGTATGCAATCTTTAGATGGTAGGATACTAAATGACTAAAATCAAAACGAAATATTGTGAGATTTTATTTACTTTATGAATGACTCACCTCATCTTATACTTAAAAAATAATGTTATTGAAAAAAGCGTGAATGAGTTGGTATGAAATTGTAATATCTTAATAAGAGATTTTAAATTTTAATTCTGGATATATAATTACCTTAAAATTCATCAGGGAGTGTTTCGCTGCCCTTTGGGGTCCTACTCAGCACATTCTAAATGCCATAAAATGACTCTTCTAAATTAACTAGATGTCTCAAATTCTACCATAAAACTCATAGAGATAGTGTTTTATTACCTAATTGTAGAGTCACATTCACCCAAGGGTAGGGGTATCAAAACGGATTGGCGTGTCGTGTTGTGTCGATCCACTCGGGTGACATAATTAGGGTCAACACGAACATGACCCATTTATCAAATTGGTTGACACAAAAATTAAACAGATCGCACGAACACGACATATTTAACTTTTGGGTCATATTTGGATCATAAAATTTAACATGAAAATGACACGATTATGCTTTTTGGATCATTTGATACGACACGACAATATTATATCTTTTTGGATCATTTAATATAACTAGTACGACACCAAAAATGATATTTATATATTTTTTGTAAAATGACAATATTACCCTTGATATTTCAGTAAATTTACACATATTTGGTCGAATTGACACGACACAAAAAAAATTAAACGGGTTGTAACAGGTTTGCGTATCAACTTGTGACACGATACAATTTGAACTGTGTCATAAACAGATCGATCTGTTTAAGACACATACATGTATAAGCTCAACATTAACCCGCTAATTTTATGTGTTTTGCATATCGAATTCACATATCATGACCTATTTTGACACCGCTATCTAAAAATGGACAATTATACTTTTTAATTTTTTAAAATATATTTAATAATACGTATTTATTTCAAAATTTTAAAATATTGACATCTCCACACTTTGAAGTCGTAACCCTTTGCCTTCCCCTCACTAATTTTGAGGTTCTGACTCACTAATATTGCTGCTTTTCGATGTTCTACTCAATATACTCGGTGTGTCATATTAAAAACTAAAATAGCCTGAAGTTAAACCCTGACATCACTTAGACGTGTTCATTATTATATTCTCAAAACACATATACGTTCGATGATATTTGTCATGTTATATATTAGGATTGCCCTCCAACTGTTCAATGTGAAATTGCCATAATTATTAATTGTCTAAAAATTTAAACTTAACTAAGAAAATCTTTTATATATATATATATTTCGATATACTATTGAAATTCACGATCTCCCTATTTTTGCTATACCTATTTTATAATTTATGTTCAAAAACATTTTTACTCAACTATTACATTTTATCTATTAAATATCTAATTTTATTGTAGTCTATTGGGTCTCTAAATATTGATTTTAGTCCATATTAGATCAAAGTAAAAACTCATTAAAACAAGTAATGGTTTTAAGGTTGAATGTGTGCCATAATAATAATAATAATAATAATAATAATAATAATAACAGTATTTATTCAGTTTGTCACATTTATGAGTTAAAATAATTATTCCAAGGACCAATAGATGACAATAGAATTTTTGAAATTTTCTCCTTCATACTTCAAATATGATCTATTGGCCTTGTAACATATATGGTGCTAAAGGAAATTTCTAGTTAATATCATGCCTATGTCTTAATTTAAAATTGAGGCAATAATAAATTGTAATATAAAATTAATTTTTTAAAATAATAATTTATTATTAGCTCAATTCATGAATGAAAACATAAATTAATTGTAAGCAATTAATACAAGGATTAAAAGAAAAAAAAATAAGATTCTTCAGCCATTTTGTAGGACTCATAATAATGTTCATTCATGATTGATGAACATAATGTCAATGGCCTATATGCATTTGACTACCTTTTGAAAGTTTTAGCTTTGGAATTGTCCTGTTCCTTCATAGATTATGTGAACATTCATTGCATATCGAAAACAACAATTAATTAATTAATTAAAGGTTAAATTATTATTTTGTCCCAATATTTATTTTTTTCCGGTTTGTCACCTTAATTTAATTTTTAATCTATATTATCTATTGTATTTAAAAAAAATGTAATTTCTCATTCCCTAATAGTGATATGACGTCATGCTATCTCGGCATTCAAGTATAATATACAGTACCAAGGCATTAAGCATGATTGGAGTATACTCTCTTACTCCGCAAATTATATCCTGAACTCCAATCCATATATTATTATGACCAGTATATATTTAATATGTGCAAAGCAGTTGTTTTAATTTTTAAAATTTTAACAGTAGATAATGGAGGTATGATTTCTGCTAAACTTTATTCCTTTTATATTTTTCTTTTTTTTTGGCGTAATTTTTTGGTGTTCTATATTCTTCATTTTCTCTTTTCATCATTTTCCATTCTCTTTCCTATTATGGTGCGATTTTGTCTTTCATAAGAAAAATAATTTCAGTTGCTGCTTAATTCTATTATCCATTATTTTCTATTCTCTGTCATTTTTAGTATATTTCAGGTGAGATTTTATCTCAATTTGTTGTTTTTTCAGTACGTTTTGTCTCAATTTTTATTGTGTTTTGAGTTTATTCGAAGAGAATTTAATAGATTCATACCTACAAATCGAAATACAAAAAATATCATTAAATTAAATACATAAAGAAACCTACAGTTTATATCAAATGAACATTTTTCAATAAAATAATGAACTTACAATTTATGACAAATGAACCTACGATTTATACCTACGAATCGAAACACAAAAAAAATATTCATTAAATTAAATACATGAAGAAAATGAAATTAATCTGTATTAATATAAGAAGTGAATATTTATTAATAAACTAATGAACCTTTTATTTTATTCCGAATGAACCTATAATTTATAACAAATGAACATTTCTCAATAAACTAATGAACTTTTGCATTATCGCTAATGAACCTACAATTTATAGCAAATGAACCTACGATTTATATGTTATAATTTACTGATAATGAATCTATAATTTATAAGAAATGAACCTACAATTTATATGTTATAATTTACTGATAATGAATCTATAGTTTAAAAGAAATGAACATTTATTATAAACTAATGAACCTTTACTTTATTCACAATGAACTTACAATTTTATAACAAATGAACTTTTATCAATAAACTAATGAATCTACAATTTACGAGCTATAATTTATTGACAATGAACCTATAATTTACAAAAAATGAACTTTTATTAATAAATTAATGAATATTTAATTTATTCGTAATAAACCAACAGTTTTATTGCAAATGAATCTTTTTAATAAACTAATAAACATTTTTACTTCATTATTAATGAACTTATAATTTAAAACAAAATGAACTTTTGTTAATAAAATAATGAATATTTACTTTATTCGTAATGAATATACAATTTTCTAACAAATGAAATTTTTTCAATAAACTAATGAACATACTTACAAATAGATGATGAATATTTACAAAATTGTCAATGTGCGTTTAATAGCTATATAAATTTATTTTATTTACAAAATTGCTACCGCATCTTACATGTATATGTATTTTTAGTTTATAATGTTATATGAATCGGAATCGATAATATAACAATTCTTCCTGCTCTTACCCCCTAGTAGTTGGATTGGATGCGAGGAAAATTAGTAAATATGGTATCCTTCGGGCTTCATATTCACTTTCTTTTATGTGAAGGTCATCATGGCCTATAGCTCTCCACTTTGAAAGATAAGTTGGGGGATAATTGCCAAAAATAATATGAAATTTCAAAATTATATCAAAATTATTTTTTATTTTTTTATTTAAATATATAAAGTTTAAAATTTTATCAATTTATTAATTATGACAAAACTATGCTAATATAACATAAAATTCCTGCAAGATTAAAAAGACTATGCTGACTGAAAAACTGAATTATTTTAAAAACTTTAAAATGTTATCATTTTTATTTTTTCTAAAATTTTAAAACCTATTTTTTAAAAATTTGAAAAATAATACATATAGTTGTCGTATTTGGGAGTTATCTGGTCAATAGAACAAGGAGAAATAAAAAGTTTACCGTTAGTAGAGTTTCGCCAGATAGATTTATATTTTAAAATTTTAGAAAAAATAAAAATGATTGCGTTTTAAAATTTCTAAGATTACTGAACTTTATAGTCAACACATTTTTTTAATCTCTTATAAATTTTATGTCATTTTAGCAAAGTTTTGCTGGATTTTATAAATTGGTAAATCTTTAAAAGTTTGAGTATTTAAATAAAAAAAACAGAAAGTATAATTTAATTTTGATACAATCTTAAAAGTTTAGTCTATTTTTTGGTAAATTTTCCTAAGTTGGGCCACAAAATACATATACACATGTCCACATTTTCACATAAATTGTAATATGGATCCCTGACCGAAGTCCTTTATACGTATGAGAGACGGTAGCAATTTTATAAAATAAAATAAATTTACATAACTATCAAAATACGGTTGCAAGTTTGTAGTATTTACAAACTTCTTTTGAGTGTCAGACATACTTATTTATTAACCACTATAGGTTTATTATATAGTAAGTACAAGTTTATTGAGTTTTAACTACATATTCATTAAAATTGAGTAACATGTTCATTACTTTTTATTTAAAACTTAGGTAGAGAGGTTAATCGAGTGTTAACCACAAGTTCATTGATTGCTAACTACAAATTCATTAAACTTGTTTAAATTTTTGTGTGTTTGTTTAGTTGTAAATTAGAAATTCATTGTTTTGTGCATATAGATTAATTAATTGAAATGTATATATTCATTTGTTATAGAGTAGAGGTTCATCATAATTTTTATATATTGTATCAATAAGTGTTAATGAACTTGTCATTAAAGTTTTAATGAACTTGTATTGTATAACTAATGAACATGTAATTAACAATCAGAAGACCTAAAGTTAACTCTTAATAAACCTATATCTAAAAATCAATGAAACTTATGTATTTTAATATAATTAAATTTAACATTAAGGAAAAAGTAATGCACATGTCACTCAAGTTTAAAGAACATGTAGTTAACAATCAATAATCTTATAGCTAACGCTCGATAAACCTCTACTCAACTTGAGTTTTAAATAAAAAGTAATGAACCTATCATTTAAGTATAATGAACACGTAGTTAAGACTCAATGAACCTGTAGTTAACACTCGATGAATTGCAACAAATAAACTTGTATATGCTGAAACACTTAAAAGAACTTTGCAAATGTTACAAAATTACCACCGTAATAACTTTATAAATTTACTTTATTTACGAAATTGTCACTGTATTTTTATTGCTAAATAAAAATTTTCACACATGTAATGGACTCCTGGTTCATATTGCTACAAAGACAAGTGTATATGGTATAACAATCCACATTTTCATTAAATACATAAACTAAAGAAGATTTTATGCGAAATACCAAATTTTAACTTTTTTTAAAAAAATTATTGGCACTTTTTTTTTCCATTTTTATCAAACTTTCTTTTCATTTATATTTTTTTTCCTTCTCCTTCATTGTTCTACCTTAATATGTTACTCTTGTCCTTGATGACTTCATCGCATAGTCTACCTCGTATTGTTTCAAGTTTGGTTGTTGGTTAAAGCGATTCAATCCTAATTCAATATCATTTTTTTTATTAAGATATTGTTTAATTGCAATTAATCCAATATCTGCTACTTTCGTTCTTGATGGCTTTACTACATAATTCACCTCGTATTATTTCAAGTTTGGTTATTGGTTGAAGCGAATCAATCCTAATTCAATATTTTTTTCTTAAGATATTGTTTAATTGCAACGTATGTAATTATGCATCTTTTGGTTATTTATTTTTATTATATGGATCTGATTATGCTCCTTTAACATCAAAAACCATTTTCAAAAGAATTGCAAAAACTCTTAAAGCTTGTCAGGCAACTCGTTTTTATACTATTCATAAAATGTTAAGTGGAATTGGCTAATTAGAATAAAGCTCAAATCCTCGTACTTCCATTATGTAAATATATTTCACCTTCATGTGAAAAATAATTATTCATTTTTTATTAAATCCAAGGTATCCCTTTTCAAAGAATTGTTAAGGTATTTTCAAAGTATTCTAAATATATTCTCAGTGTAGTTCTAAGATATTTTCAAGGTATATCTACTGTATTTCCAATGAATTCTCAATGTATTCATAAGGTATACCTAAAGTATACCAAACCAAGGTATATCGAGATATTTCTAAGATCTATCGAAACAAAATGTAACACTTTATACCTATGAATATTACTTATACTTTTATTATATTGTCATGTATTGCATGGGAATAGGATATAGTCTTGTTTATAATGAGGGATAAATATATATATATATATATATATATATATATATATATATATATCAATGTCACTTTGCAACATTTGACAGCTCAGCTAAGTATCACATCCTGTTTATAAATTTAATATATCACATATGTTAACAATTTAGACACTCTGTTCAATTGTTTTAGTTAGAAAGGTCAAAGCCAAATACATATTTACACATCATTGCATATTTACTAATTTATATATATACATATACACAATCCAAAATACAAATATCATGTTCTTATACATATGTGCAATGCAATGAGAAAGATTGGTGAGGCTCGGCCGGTGACCTGTGATCCATATCTGCTATATGGTATGTACCTCCAAAATGAGCTAATTACTCTTATTTGCCTGAAATATGATGCAATTTGGTGAGTTGCGACTCAATGACAATAATTATAAAAAACTTTCTAAAGTACCAAGCCAATCACAATTACAAATAATAATTCGCCATTCATACACATTTTACATGTCATTCTATTTATCAATATCATATAAATATAAATAATACTAAATCATGTAAATATTTCATTTGCTTATGCTTATGTCATTTTATTTTTGTTGTGACCAGGCTAAACAGACATTGTCCTGGATTTTCATGTGAATATTTACATTTGCTAGCTAGCTTGATCATTTGTAACATTTGTACATTTGTTAGGCCATTGACCTTTTCTTTTGCTTTTGAATATTTGTTTGGGTCATAAGCCTCTTCTTTTGCTTTACAATGTCATTTAGTTAGTCACAACACTTTTTAAAGTCCATATGCATATGCATTTGCAACAATCATTACTTTATCATTGCATTTGTATCACATTCGCATATTGAATCGTCAATCATTTTCATGTAAGAAAACACAACCATGTATTTATGCATCATCCTTCAACTTTTTATATCATATCATTACCATAACAATTGCGTAATTCATATAGCAGCAAGTTAAGTGACATTGTACACAGCACGCAATAAATACACGTACCAAAGAAATCGTTTGATATTAAACTCGCATTTTCTTTTGATATTGAGCCTCTAACTTACTGTTTTTCACTTTCTTGGGGCTCTCCAATATGCTGTGAGCCTAATTGAATGTATATTTGGTCAATTGGTACCTAAATAAATTTAGTAAAACTTAAACAAATTGAAATATGCATAATATGGACCACTAACTAGGGTTTGGTATTATGGTAGTGTTACCTTCATGTGTTCAGCAGCTTATAACTTTTTCTATACTAGTCCAATTTGTATTATTATTATTATTTATAATTAAAGCTAAATATAGGGCTATAACATATCTAAATTTCAGAATAATTGGACTATTGTGGAATTTTTGATGCAATTTATATGAACATTCTGTTTTCTGCCCTTAAACAGTTTTAGAACACCAAATTTGCATCTTCATATCTTATAATGTGTAAGTTATATTTTTATGAACCTTTGTATAAACATAGATAAGTTAAAATGAAATATTTTTTATGCTGATAACTTGCATCCATTCTGCCTATAAAATCCTCATATGGGGGGATATTTTTAACTGATCAAGAACATGGTTGGCATCCGAGCTAGTATAATTTCTGAATGTCATATCTCATACAATACATACATTATTTAGGTAATATTTATACCAAACTTTAGCTAAGACATATACCTATAACTTTCATGTTTTGACCATTTACAGATTATGTCTATAAGAAGCTCAAAATTGGAAAACAACTCACTGAACCTGTATAGGACACTAAGCAGACAGCTCAAATATGGAACAGATATAACTCTCTTGCCCATAACTCAAAATCCGCCCATATTCTGCTCCTGAAATTTAGTATACAACTGGATAACACATATATCTATAACTTTTATGATTTGAGGTTCCTTAATTACCGAGTCTATTATATAGAAAAATAATCAAAACAACAAGGGATTCAGCTTGGTTCCACAATTAAACCAGTTCCAGTTCGATGCTAATATCTTTCCACCGACACTAAATAATGAAAAAAGTATTTATATATTCATAAATCTAAGATATAAAGTTACAAGTTTGATTTTTTGTGTTTTTCCAAAATCAGTCTCTATCATGAAGGAAACAAAACACTAATATACTGCCCCCAAAACAAAATCCAACTACATCACTTGCATGAAAAATATCACAATCTTCTATCCTTAACAAAAAAAATTAGCAAGATAAGTATGAATATGACTGGAATTTGAGAGAAAAATTAAAGAAAAATGAAGGGAAGAAGGAGAAAATGCTGGCTACAATTGGGATAAAGGCAGCAACCTTCTTTTCTGCACAACCAGCCAAGACAATTTGTCTCATTTTAATTTTTTTTAACTTTTCTGATTAATAATTAATTTAATTAATTAATAAATATATTTATTTATTTAGTTATTCATTTACTACTATTATTATTATTATTATTTTTATTATTATTTTCTCTACACATTTACATGTACTCAGTCAATGCCAAAAGTATTATATAATTACATAGTCTACTTTAATTAATTTTCCTATGCCAATTTTCATTTATTTCAAATTTAATCATTTTATTTAATTTCATTTTCAATATCTTGTGTCCTTATTTAAATTATAAATAGATACATACGACTTGTTCGTATTGCGATAAACCGATTCGTGACAAGTCTACCTCGTGAGCACATCTAGCTAAAATCCCTATATATG